>OY978217.1:44010045-44125989 GCA_963854785.1 Vaccinium vitis-idaea | reverse complement strand
TAAGCAATTAATCTATGAATCGTTTCTTTTACAGGTTCAAGAAAGGTTTGAGGTGGATATCACTGAATTTCCAGAGCAAATCGACACTTCTAGTTACAGTATGCTTTCTATTCACATTTTGAGAATGTTGCTCTAGTCAAATGTGTATCCCTGGTAGTTGATGTATAATTTAATGCGCGTCGAGTTTCGGAATCTCATGAGCATGCGTCCTTTACAATCTGACTTTGTATTTGCCCATTTGAATTTGATTCAAGTTAAAATGATCTATAGAGGTCCCACCTGAGAACAATGGGATAGTCAAGTGATAAGGCATCTTCCCCTTTACCAGGATTAGGTTGTGGTTTGATTTGCATCGTGGGTTCCATTCTTCACCTAGTAGATGAGGTGTCTTGCATAGTTGCATGTTCTAAAAGGAGAACCAAAAGTCCCTCATGTGGTTCTAGATGGTATGTCTCTCTGTGTTGGTAAATCTGAGGTTGGATTTGCTCATTGTGAATTAGATCCAACTTAAAATAATTAATAAAGGCCCCACATGAGAACAAAGGGATAGCCATTTGAGAAGGCTTCCCCTTTACCTGAATTAGGTTCTGGGTTTGATTCTCATCAGATAGTAATTCTTTCTGTTTTTACATATAGTATGTGTGTTGTCTTATTATCATTTTATCTCTGCTTTGGTATTTTGCAGTGCCGTCGTGATCCAAATTGCTTTTTATTTTTTCTTTAGTGTGTTATGGTCTGTAGGCATTTGAAATGACATGGGAAACCACATGTAATGCAGTGACCAGTAATGCAGAGATGATTATTCCAATAGTGATGACATTTTTGGTGTACCCCATGGTTTTTGATGGCCCTAGTAATCCCACCAATATCAGCTGTTTGGTGAGAGAGTAGAAAAAATCAGCTTCTGTTTAATGGGCATATTTTGCGGCCATTCGATCACATGAAAAACTTCTCATCTCTTAAGATTCACACGTGATCCAATGACTTTAAATACACCGGCACACGCAATATTCGATTCAAAGGATTCGAGGGGATAAAAGGAGCTCAAATTCTTTGTACCCAATTTTGCAGACATGAGGAACTATTATAGCCCCAGATAGTCCTGATGCATGGGAAGGAAGGGATCAGGGGCAATGGATAATCTTTGACAGTGGGAATGGACTTAATGTCGATGGCGGTGGTCTGATCATGTGAGTGGTCAGGGCCGTCGAACACCAGTGTGTACCTCCAATCTGAATTCATCAGCAACATTTTCTGCAAAAAGGCTGGTTCTTTAGCTAACTTGGTTATTTACTGTCTCTTTTTTTCTTTGGCAGGGATGTGTCAAGCTTGCACCAACAGTAAGCAAATCACAATCTTTTTCACCAATTTTCTTTGATCAAATAACTACAGGAATTAAGATATCGTATGTCTATGCAAAATGATTTATGTGACCTATCTTTTGCAGGTGCTCAGTTGCTTGAAATGTAGCAAAGTTCCTATGAGAAAATTTTCTGTTGTGCCCTCAAACTCATATTCTAATAACAGGAAGCAACAATTTCGCAATTGATTCTTGATTATAAAATCTCCTGGGACCAGCCCTAATACCGATGGGATTCACATTAGCAGCTCCCATGGAGTTCTGATTACTAACATAAACATTGGCAGTGGTAATAGTTTCACCCTGTTTTGGAGCAATTTGGTCTTTCTGCCATGCTTTTAGATGTTTAAGGTACTAAGATTTATTGTGCATTTTAATGGTTGAATTGCAGGAGATGACTGTGTGTCAATTGGAGATCACACTTCGAATATACACATCTCTGATCAAGCCCTTCCCATTCTTTTATTATTATTATTTTTTGGCAATTTCTCGCGTGGATCCTTAAAAAATCACCTTTTAAACACATTGGATAGTTCGGATCATTGAAATTCAATCAGGATCTATGAAGTGCGGACAGAGTTGGCATTTTAAGGGTTTGGATGGGAAGGGAATTGAAGTGACATACATAACATGTGCAGGACAACTGTAACCTGATGACGCCTAAGTAGAACCTTGTAAGATATGACTCACAAACCCAAACTAAAAGGGGAAATTGGCACCAAATCCAAGCGCTTTTCCCCCAATTTAATAGGTCCCTCTACATTTAACATGAAGAACACCATGTGAATGAACATTACACATGTCAAAGGGATGCTGAAGCGACCAGCAAATTAACAAACTGAATGGACACAAAGTACCCAGGTCTTTATTTATCGATGCCCATTTTCCAAAGGGAAAAACATAAATAAGTCTTCGGTCAATGCCCATTTGTCTTTTGTTCTAAAATCGACACCTTTTCAGCCAATGCCCATTTGTCTATCCCTTTTCATTAGAGGTCAATCACTACTTACCCATAAAAATAACAATTAGACTATTATATTCATGGATGTGAATCTCTGTCAAATACTATACATTGTTTAAGGGTCTGACATCTAATCAGTGCATACTATACACTCTCTCTTCTTCCTCAGTATTCTACACATTCATAATTAATCTAACATCTATGTATATCTTTAAGGGCTTCAGTGCATACTATACACTCTCTCTTCTTCCTCAGTATTCTACACATTCATAATTAATTTAACATCTATGTATATCTTTAAGGGTCTAATCAGTGCATATCACAACTCTCTGTCGAACACCATGTCAATGAACATTATATATAAAATTGTTTCATCATATATAAAATCTCAATACACTATATTTTCAAGTTCTTTAATTATGGTTTCTAATGAATGCATTTTGATCTGGGTGAGTCACTCTCTCTTCTTCCTCAGTATTCTACATATTCATAATTAATCTGACATCTATGTATATCTTTAAGGGTCTAACAGTGCATATCACAACTCTCTGTCGAACACTCAAGAAGTAAGATAGTCTCTCTCTCTGAAACTTACAGAAATGTATTCTTTTGTAAAACTCTTTGTTCTGTATAATTTAACTTGCAGTAATCTATCAAGACTTTCTCTGCAATTTCACTACTAAATGCCATTTTAACTATACTCCAAGTCCAACCACCTTCCAATTAAAGAAATTCATAATAAATTGACGACACATTTACAACTACTAATCTATACTAATCAATTTACATTTAGCCACCAAACTTAACAAAATATCACCATTTCATCATTTTTTTCTGAACACAAGAACCCACTCTCATTGTAAACTTAAATCGACTTTCCAAAAACCCAAAAGAATAAACTAACCCAAACACAGAAATTACCTGTACGACACTACCAACACAAAACACTCCAATCGATCTCACAACTATACTGCAGCACCTTTCAATCAAAGATAGCCATAATCAATTCATGAAACATATACAAAAAGAAACCAGTGCATAAATGGAAAAACCCTTCTGCGGTAAAGTAGAAATTAGGGCTAGAATAACACAGCATAAGGTCGGAAAATTACCTGAGCACACCACGAAAACAAATCACTTCAAACCAACTGCTGCTTCTCCTCACTAAGCAAGAAATTAAAAAATCGTAAACTAACCAAGAAATAAAACACTAAAACCCCAAACCAAGCAAGACAGATGGAGAAAGTGAATCTTTCCAACACCTGCGCACGAATTACAGTTCAAAAGAGCCAACAGATTTTAAATTCATAAGAGGGTGTTAGATAAGCTAACATATACCTTTTCCTCCTCAAGTTTGTTAGCTCTAGCCTTTGCTGAACAGTCTCAACAGATAAACCTTCTCAATGGGTATGATTTCCTGCATTCAAAAACCCCAATTCCATCAAACTCCAGAAATAAATAACAAAACAAAAGGAACAAATCTAACACACCATAATCATCAGCTATCAAATCCATTACCAAATCCAAGTCAAGAGATCAGAGAGAGAGAGAACAAAGATAATGTATATCTATATATATATATATATATATATATATATATATATACAAAACGGATCTTAAGAGGGAGCCCTCACAAAAATAATGCGGGAAAGCCAATATGCGCCGTTGGATCGCCTTAGTGAATCAACGGCTGAGATCTAAAAATAGACACGCGGGTCATTAGACCGGGTTAAAACCGTTCGCGGGTCAGGATCCGGGTTAAATTAACATCCGGATCCCTTCCCCCTCATTCAGCTGTTCGACATACTAGAGAAGAGAGAGAGAGGCGATTTCAAAACCCCACGTCAAACCACATCGATCGATCGCTCCAAACACCTGTTCTTCACGAAATCGAAGGTGAATATGTCTCTTCTCTCTCTTCCCTCGCTCTTCTCTCTTCGTTAATCAACTCGAAATCTGAAATCGATTTTTGAAATTTGAATTTTTAGGGTTTTCCCACCATCGCGTACTTTCTCGTCCGAGGTCGATCTACTCGAAGGTTTGATGACTCTCTCTGTCTCTCTCTCTCTCTCTTTGGGTTTTCAGCAATATGGTAGAGATTCATGGATTGTACGTAAATCAATTTCTGCATTTTCTGGGTTTTTACGGGGCGTATTTGACCTCTCTCTCTCTCTCTCTCTCTCTCTCTCTCTCTCTCTCTCTCTCGGTAATGAACTTGTTTTTCCCTACATTTTTTGTTCCAGGAACAGATTTGGATGTTTTTTTCACTTTAGGGTTTTTTTTTTAGAAAAATTTCGATTTTCCATGGGACTGTCATTTACTTTACGTTGTTCAAACGCTAAGGTTTCTTCTGAAGAACAAGGGATTTCATATTCGAGGTTGTAATTGGGTGGTCTTCTATATTTACATAACTTGAAAACACTGGTAAATGTACAAAATACAAAAAGTATTGTTGCTTGATTATTATTGTGATACTTTCTAGGGAAATATCTAATAGATTAAGAATACCCAGGAGGCCCAAGACTTGGATTCTTTATTAGAGTTCATGTGATGTTATGTATGAAGAGTATACAAAATTAGGAAAGTCCATGTTGTAGTACAATAGCCTGAACTGAAGGAAATTTTGGGTCTTGAAACACAAGCAATCTTTGGTGGGCCGTGGACCTTTATCCTTATTTTTGTTTCATATTATACTTTTGTACAGTAAGATGGTGCAATAGCTGACTGGGAACTGTCTTGGTTTTTTTTTGTTTTTAACAGTTTGCATCATAAAAAAGGGATTGAGCATGGGCGACAACCAACAACCCCCCCCCCCCCCCCCCTGTTGGCTTACCCGTTGTCGGCTTCCCCCCTCCACAAGGTAACCTTAGATCCTGTCTTCAATGAGTTTGCTATTTTATAAAGATGAGTTGGATCATATTCAGATAATATTGGGTTTTGGTCGATTGATTACTTTTTTTTGGTTATCCTGCAGTTTATCCTCCGCAATGGTATCCTCCTCCTCCGCAAGGGTATCATCCTCCTACGCAAAGGTATGCTCCTCCTCCTCCTACGCAAGGGTATCCTCCTCCTCCTACGCAAGGGTATGCTCCTCCTTCACAAGGGTATCCCCCTCCTCCACAGGGGTATCCACAAAGATATCCGCCTCCTCCACAAGGGTATCCGCCACAAGGGCATCCATCACAAGGGTTTCCGCAACAAGGGTATCCACCACAAGGGTACCCACCAACGGGAGGGTACCCTCCCCAATATGTCCCACCACAGTCACCGTCACCATCTCAACCATCTCACTCATCTGCTAATTCTTCTCAAATACTGTACACGCCCCAAGTCACATAAAAAAGGGACCAAGCACCCTCTACGAAACAGTTTGATAGAAGATTCTACAGCATTTAAAAGGGACTAGTGCTAGAACATTGTTTCCTTTCCACGAGTTTACACATTGAACAATAGTCAAACTGATAGCAAAAGAAGAAAATAGTGATTCTTTTAGTTTTCCTTGGGCAAATTGATTATAACTACTTAGGATTTGTTAGAACGCCCACCATTTCCAAAGATAATACTGACAAGGGACTCCTGGACATGAAACAATGGAATGTCGAAGTTGAGAGCACACAACAATTCTGAAATACGAGCATGACACATTTTGCACATTATTAAACCGTGTAATGTTTGATTATTAGGCCACAAGCCATAGCATTGTGCTTGAAGAGATGTATTAGTAGCAAACGTGACATGATATAGGCTGGGGGACATATAGTAAAAAAATGAAGTACACCAATTTTCAGCCAAACTATGTCTAGTTGCCACAACCTCATCAAAGTAGTTGAACAAATGCCATCATAGTGGCAATGCCACATAACTTCCAACTTCTTCATGGACTTCTTTGGTAAACGGTCTTGCACAAAATTGCAATAGTATTCAAAATAGCTCAGAAAACTTTGTAAAACATTATTGAACATATCATCAGTTTAATTAATTCTACAAGGATAGTTTTTCGGGCAAAAGTTGTGATTTTTTCACTAAATAGGATTCTAACGCTTCCTATTAGCCAACGAAAGTGAAGAGCTTTCACTGCAGCTACCAATGTCATTTAATCCATGGCTCCAAATCTAACTCCCAAATACATTCATCATAAAGTACTCAAACATTCAGGAAATCAGCTATTTTGAGAGACATTCAGGAAATCAGCTAATTTGACACACATTCAGAAAATAGGAAATTTCAGCTTCAAAAACCTGGAAATCTGTTCGTGGGAAAAAAAATGTAGGGAAAAAATGAGTTCATTAGAGAGAGAGAGACAATAACCTGAACCTTCGAGGTCGATCCAACAGATATCGGTTTCTGTTCGTCGAAACCCTAAAAAGGCACAAATCGATTTCAAAAAAAACCCTACAAAAACCCTACAAAAACAGAAGAGAGAGAGAGAGAGAGAGAGAGAGAGAGAGCATAACCTTCGTCGATTTCAAAACCCTACAAACCCTACAAAAACAGAAATCGATTTGAGTACACATCGAACAAATACGAACCACAAATAGAGAGAAGAGAAGGGAAAGAGATTATACCTTCGTTTTGGCACGAAATCGATCGATTTTGAGATGGTGGGAAAACCCTAAAAATTCAAATTTCAAAAATCGATTTCAGATTTCTAGTTGATTAACGAAGAGAGAAGAGCGAGGGAAGAGAGAGAAGAGACATATTCACCTTCGATTTCGTGAAGAACAGGTGCTTGGAGCGATCGATCGATGTGGTTTGACGTGGGGTTTTGAAATCGCCTCTCTCTCTCTCTCTCTCTCTCTCTTCTCTGGTATGTCCAACAGCTGAACGAGGGGGAAGGGATCCGGATGTTAATTTAACCCGGATCCTGACCCGCGAACGGTTTTAACCCGGTCTAATGACCCGCGTGTCTATTTTTAGATCTCAGCCGTTGATTCACTGAGGCGATCCAACGGCGCATATTGGCTGTCCCGAATTATTTTTGTGAGGGGCTCCCTCTTAAGATCCGTTTTGATATATAATCATGATCTAATGAGAACCCCCACACGGAAATTCCATGAGGACCTCATGGATCGGGGTCGAATCTCGATGATCCGAACCGCTCAATGTGTTTAAAACGTATTTTTAAGGGTCATCAGCGAGGAAGTGGACAAATTTGAAGGTGAGTTTAAATCTTCAACGGGTAGAAAAAATTGCTTTGGAATTGGGTCAGCATTTATACTCTAATTGTTTTTCTCGCAAATATAAATATACTAGTTTCACGGCCTCGTGCGCAGCACGAGTGTTATGCCCGTTGAGTTTAAAACGTTGATACATCAAAGAGGAGTTACATATACATAGGTGGATGGCTACGTGTTTCGCACGAGTGCCGCTGAGTTTAAAACGTTGATACACCAAAGAGGAGTTATATATACATAGATGGATGGCTGAGTGTTTCGCACAAGTGTCACTCTCGTGTTACTTTTAGAGTTAATTTATTCTATTCAAGGCCGGCCCCGACGTTTGGGTTGCCTAAGCCCAAGTTCAATCTGAGTTGCCCACTTGCGATTAAGACACAAAAAAAAGGTTACATTGTACTTTTTTAGCTTGAACAAAAAAAAAAATGCAACCCCGTTATAGTGCTTTATGACAAGCACATTCTGATAAAAAATAACTTGTTGCATTTTTTAAAAGAGATTCCTCAGTAGTCATCATACTAACTTGTTCAACAACTCATTTTCAATTTAGAATCTCTCGTATTACAAAAGTAAGTTTGTGTCAATTTCAACTTAGATAAACTTCTCTCCATATATTGCAACTATAACCTGCATTGTTGAACTCCTAATATTGGGTCCCCTACATCTTCAAGAGTTCGTAAAAAGATTATAGGAGTTTGTTTTGAAATAAATAAGAAAGTTTGCTTCGTATTTTAAATATGATTTGCGTAAAAAATTAATAATAAAGCTTTTTAGCTCGCTCATTTTTTAGATTTTTCCACCCTTGGGAGTTTTTTGAATTTGGGGAAATAGCAAGGGAGTGAGAAAATGGAAAATATCATTTTTATATTATTGTGATTGAGAAGGAAAAAAGGAGTCATAAATAACAAAAATGGGTAGAAAAGAAAAGAAAAGAAATAAAAAAGAGGAAGGAAGGAGGGGGAAGTAGGGAGCGAGAAAAAGAAATAGAAGTAGTACATGGGAGTTGAATTCCAGTCACGCGGATACCAGGGAAGGACCATTTGCCACGGAGGCAGTCCGTTGCTTCGCATCATTTTAGCAAACTTTGCAATAATTATACATAACCTGGGGTTTTTTTTTTTTTTTGGTTGCCCTTGCCCGGGGGTTGCCCTAGCCCGGAGGGTTGCGGGGCTTACCCCTGGGCCGGCCCTAACTCTATTCATATGTGTACAGAGATTGTAACCCAAAAGCATAATTTCAGTCTATATATATCCAATCCATGCTTTCAAAGCATGCTTGAGTATTTATTCTCTCATTAGATATTTAACGAAAACCTCTGTAAGCAAATTCGACACACCAAACGCTAGAATGTGATGAGGTCATGAGTAAGTTTAAGTTGTAATGACAATCAAGCACTGCAACATGAACTTTGAGTTGAATAACCATGGTTAGGGCTGCACAAAAAAACCGGTGAACCGTGAATCCGGTCCGGACCGATCCGATCCGCACGTTTTGGATTTTAACCGTGGATTAATGGTCCGGACACGGATCCAAAAAATAATAAACCATGACTCGCGGTCCGGACATGGATTTTGATTTTGAAACCGTGGATTAACCAATCCGGACCGTGAGATTTTTATTATATATAATTTTCAAAAAATAAATATATGTATGTATGTATGTATGTATGTATAAATAATTTTACCACTTTCATAAATATTGTCAACTTGATATAGGGTTATAATGTTATCTCCTATAAAATCTAGGAGGTAAATTGTTACCCCATTTGATGTATTAATTCCACTGCAGTGCATTTGTATTGGACTTTAATCAATTCAGTAGTTGTTCACTGAATTTAGTAGGTGTTCGTTGTTTTTTTTTTTTTGCTATTAAACGACCTTTGTTTCTATTCCACTATGTAACTGAACTAAGCTACATGCTTTCCACTGCTGCTTGTTTAGGCCCCGATTGTGTCATCACATGCTCCATCAGGTCTCTCTGTTTTCTACCTTGGATTTTTTAGGATTTTATTTTGATGAAACCGTTTGTTACTTGTTTACGTATGACACGTAATCCGTGGATAAAACCGTAACCGATCCGTGACTCGCGGATCGGATTAGAACCGAACCGTGAGACTTTTGGTCCGGACACGGATTGTATTTTCTAAAAACCGTGACTCGCGGATTAGGATTGGATTCATGCCAATCCGATCCGATCCGGACCGTGTACACCCCTAACCATGGTTTCTATCCACACAAAGTAAATTAAGTGATTTCAGTCACCAATGCCAATGAGAAATCAAGTTTAATTCTGCCAAATGATAAGATAAATGACAAATCAATGCAACTTTTATTCCATCAATTCCACTACCCTATTGTGATGATAATCAGCTGGTCTGAGAGCTTATATCCACATGATGATTTTGACTCTCTTTTGAAAAAAAAACTGTATTTTTGGACAACATGGATATGCTATGCATACATCTATGCTAACCAGCAAGCTCATCAACTGAATAAATTTTGTAGGTTTCCTATATTTTCACTTATAAAGGGACAAGATATCAATCTCTATGAGCAAGTTCATTAACTGAACAACTTAGCACAAGAAACAAAAATTACTCGCATGATCGAACACATTCACATCCGCACAAAAATCTATGCCTCTTTTCAATACCCCAAAAAGAACAACAAAGACTCCCTGGACTCGACACCCACATCCGCACCAAAACTCTTAATCCGATGCGAATACGGCAATATCAAATCCTTCACCTACGACCCTGATCACGTCCCAACCTCCCGAAATCTAAAACCAGCAGCACCCCATTTAATTCCAAACCCATTGAACAAAGGGAGCTTGGATTGCCATTCAAGTGAAACTTTTAGGATTTAAGCCAGACAAATATGCATAGACAGAAAGTCTAAGAATAAGTTCATGCATCTGGATTTTTAATGAAATGAAATTTAATGGTTGTGTTTGGTTAGATAGTTTAGTTTAGTTTTGATGATGTCATAAGGTGTAATGAGTGGAGAGAGATAGAGAGAGAAATGAGAGAAATGATGATGTCATCAAAACTAAAACTAAACTGGAAAACGAACAGGGCCATGTCATTTTCAACAAAAGACAAATAAGTTTATGCATCTGGAGTTTTTAATGTAATTGAATATAATAGGGTTTTCGACAAAAGATACCATCGATTAGTGGTTTGAAATGAAATACGTTATTGATTCCAGAAATTAATTGTCTCGCCCTTCTTTTAGTGAGTGGGTTTTCGAATGGGTACTATCAATGGAATTCATATTTACCGGATTTATGGTCCTCAAGTTTTAGTCAAAATGACGCAGGGAAAAATCAGTGATGACTCCAGTAGTTCGGAAGGGTGGAGTCATTCATAAACATCAAATACTTTTACCAGTAATAAATTAAAGAAAAAATCACAGTAATGACAACTAAAAATCTTGCTCCAAAAGGCATATATTAATATTCACTGTTTTTAGTTTTCACCCAAAAAAAAAGCAACACAAGCTTGTACAATTACATTCGAAGCGGTCTCATGTTCTGGAATCGTAGCATAATGGTTTATAGGTCAATACTGTCAATACTTCCTCAATAGGACTAGCGGAAGATGAACCTTGCGCAATTGACGGTTTCCTTATCACAAACTTGTCCATATTATCTGAATCCAACACAATAACAATGCTAGATAAGCACAAGGTGAAATTCCATAGAGACCCCCTCATCTATTCCTCCGGGAGACCAGGACACAGACACCCCCAACGTTTAAAAACGCCCAAGCACACCCCCTCATCTATAACCGTTACCCACCTTCACCCCTTCTGTTAAAAAACCTAACCAATCTCTCTCTCTCTCTGTGTGTGTGTGTGTGTGTGTGTGTGTGTGTGTGTGTGTGCAAAATAAGATCAGGAGCAGTAAAGAGCCTAATTTTGTTTTTGTTTTTGATATAAATATAAAGAACCTCTTAGTCAAATACAAGTGCTCCATCATCCTTAGTCAAACCAGAAACCTCTTGACCACTAGGTAGGCTGTGCTCTCTTAAAGGGTTATGGACATACTAATCAATCACCAAACCAATGTTTTGAAACATATCAAAAACATTTTTATCACATGGTAAACCCACTAACCTATCATCCATACCTTTATTTGGAGCCTTGTAGTATATTTCACTGTCATCAGGACATTCTAATTCCTTAAGAAAACCCTTTACTTCAATGTAAGACATCAAGTCAGGCTCAACATTAATGGGGGACACATTCCCACCAACATACACTTTCCTAGGTCCCTCAGATATGTAGCCTCCATGATAAAATAGAAGTGTCACAGATGGAAAAGGAAAACCATAACTAAAAAGTAAACCAAAAAAAAAAGGTCAATTATTGCCTTTGTTTGCCCAACATTACACAGACATGGGGGCTACCAGTCAAACAAATGGGGGACCAAACGATATGAATAAAGCATGAAGGAGGGGACCGGTTAGAGATAAAGCAGCTACTAGAAGGACTTATAAAATGCAAAACAACAAAGCCCCAGTTTTTTATAAGTAGTTATGAAAGTGACGACTGAGTACTGTACATATCAGATTTAAAAAACCCTAATATCGACATCTACATTTACAATCACACCAAACAATCATATATTATCAGCTATGGTTTGTTTATTTACACACATAAATATATATAAATCGTACCTCGTTTTCTCCGAAATCCCTAGACGCAATGATCTTGGGTTCTTCAGTGCAGCAATCTTCTCCTTTATCAACGATGTAGGGTTCTTCAATGCAGCGATCTGGTTTTGCGGTACGTAAACTAGGGTTGTTTGGTAGATTCAAAAGAGAGAGAGAGAGAGAGAGAGAGTCCACAGTCCACTTCTCTGACCCTATAGATTTTTTATCCATAGATGAGGCCATGGGTTTCAAGGATTATAATATAAACGAGGATATAATGGAGATTTCGCCTGCTCCATTAACAGAATTGCACCTGTTTGGCGATCAGAGATGATTTTCGGTAGATTTATAATGAGGGTGGATTTGTAATGAGGGTAGCCCCACCTCATAAGAATGGTGGATTTGTTAGTGAGGTGTTTGGATGGTATTTTGAAAAGAGAAATTTAGAAGATGGATATGATGGGATAAGTTGTAAAAAGACTTAATTGCACCCAGTTTGTTATTTTAAGGGATAAATTGATTTGATTTAATTATAATTATAATAAATACATAATAGTTAAAATATATATACACAATAAATACATAAAAATATATAAGTCATATTACAAGTTTTAAAATTTGTAAAATTAATAAAATGCAATTGAGGCTTTATTTGCCACTAGTCATATAATACAAATTTATAAAATGCAATTGAGGTTTTATTTGCCACTGGTCATTTAAAAAAAAGTATATTCCGTATTAAAAAAGTAACACGTGAGTTTTTGAGGTAATTAGGAGGCATACACATTATTATGTGAGACATTGCTACACAGGATAATTATACCCACCGCATTTCTCCATCTTTAATCTTCACTTTTCGGACAAAACCCACATCTCCACCATCTGTTACCCATTTTCTACCCATTTTCGGACAAAACCCACATTTCTACCTTTTGTTACCCATTTTCGGATAGAACCCCCACAGATCGAACAAACCAACGACGAACCCAGAAGCTTCGGCGATTATTGGCGGCTCCGGCAACAATTGTTACAAGTACCTCTCTCTCTCTCTCTCTCTCTCTCTCTCTCTCTCCACACACACACACACACACACACAGAGCAAACCCAGAATACGCATACAAAACCCCACCAAATCACCCAGATTTGGAGGGGTAAAATAGGTAGAAAAACCTTAAATCCACCCTTGTTAGCCAACGATAGGGTCAGGGCTGTCATTGGCAAATCCGGGTGAAGCCGGATTTGCACTCCAAACAGTGAAAATAGTCCGGGTGGTGGATTATAAATCCGGGGCAGTGGCAAATCCGGGTGCTAACGGTGTCGCTAAACAAGGCATTAGGGTTATAAACATTTTAAGTAGATGAGGGGGTGTGCCTGGGCGTTTTTAAACATTAGGGGGTGTTTGTGTCCTGGAGGAATAGATGAGGGGTTCTCCATGGAATTTCACCGAAGCACAATGCACATCTCAACATATTTAACAAGTATTATTGCTAGTTTTGTATCCAATGCTAAATGTAGGAATCAATATTGCAGTCCAAGACGGGCAACTAATCAAGGCCTCGTTCTTGAATGGATTTTATCTCATAAAATCTAGTTTTGATAAAATCTAATATTCTCAACAGATTTTAGCAAAACTAGATTTTATCAATACTAAATTTTATCTCACAAAATTATTTACAAAACACCTTTATCAACCCTAGATTTAATCCAATGGGAAAATAATGTCATTTTATCATACCTCAAAACAAAACTAGATTTGATCAAAATTAGATTTTTTCTCATAAAATTCATTCATGATGTAGAACAAGTAGCGGCCCAATTCTATGATCAATTGGACCTGTCAAAGCCTAGGAGGCCCAAATAATTTCTAATTGAAAATTGTCAATTTCGGCAAATTATCGACGAGCCCGAAATAGGCCCAAACTTGGTGGGCTGAAACAGGATCGCGCTGCGGTCAATACTAACGACCCTAGGTTTGTGACTGATGGTGGAATTCGGCCAAATTCATTCGTTTAGGCCTTCAATTTAGTAATTTTGTTATTTTAGGTAATAATTAGATTACGAATTACTCTTAGCGTGTAATTCCGTTTTCGTTGTTTCCAATTGGGAATTTCTTAGTTTTCTTTCTAGTTTTCAATTTTGGGAGTTTCCCCAATTTTCGGGATATTTTATTTTTTAGTAAGTTTTTGCTAGGTTTGCTAGTTTTCCTTATAAAATGGCATGTAATATCTATTATTCGGTACCTCTTATTCAATAAACAACTCTGAGTTAAATCTCTTTCTTCTTGTGGATTCAAGAACTCTCGAGGATTCGAGACCTATCATCGTTTGGAATAGTACATTAACTATTCTCTTGTGAATTCCGTTGCGTCAATTCAAGAACAAGGCCCAAATAGATATTTAGAATCCCCTGTTGAAATTTGCTTTTATTGAAAATATATGCCTCTGCTATACATTTGACTGTGAGGTGGTCCAACATATAACTCAACTCACACACAACAACGAAATCGAAATAGATTCCCAAGGGGCAAGGGCCAAGGCAAAGAATATATGCATATAGATCGATATTATACAATTTTTGAACAAGTCAAACCCTAGAATATTGTGAATTTATGAATAAATCAATAAATAAGAGGAGATTTGGATAATTAAAGAGAACATATACCCCCCCCCCCCCCCCGGGCGGGTAGTTTAGGGCTTTCAAATGACCACCAAAATAACACAAAGAGCAACAATGGTCACTAGTAAAAACAATCGGAGTCACTGATGGGTCGATGGCGCTTCTCAACGCCGATGAACGCCGGTCGCTTCCTATAGCTGTACTCGACTGCCGACTGGCTTCTGCTCTGGATCGCCTCTTTTTCCCTTTCGTGTTTTTTTCCCCCTTCATGTGTACGCTGTTACTAACTTCATGGGAAATTATCCAACGGGTTCAACCCCAAATGTAGGTGGTTCAAATATAAAATCTTTAAAAAAAATTAATATAATAATAGAATTTTTTTTCCATTTAATATAATAATAGTAAATTTTTTTCCCATCGGATCCGCTGACCCCTTCTTAAGCATAGGGGTGGGGAACAGGTAATTTCGTGTCATTTTTGTTGTGTTATGCATTAGAATCTTATTTATGAATCCCTACAATATTTTTCAACTCATCAAATTTTCATGTCATGTTTTGGGTCATGTCGGGTTTATGTTGTCATTTCACGTAAAAAAAGTCCTACTTTTAGCTAAAATTTAAGTTTTTTTTTTACTTGACAGTTTATCAAACTAATGTCTAATGCGTAAAATTAATCATTAAAATGTTTATTTTAGGGGTGTCCACGGATCGGATACGGATCCGATCCGATCCGCTCAGAGCGGATTATGGTTTTTAAGATCCGGAACCGAACCGAACCGAACATTCACGGATCGGTTACGGATCGGATTGGATCGGTTACGGATCGGGCGGATTTGACATATTAAAGAAGGATAATTGAGCGGATCGAGCGGATCCGATCTGATCCGGAATCGCCAGATAAGAAATTCTCGATCCGGAACCGAACCAAACATTCACGGATGGATCAACGGATGGTTCGGATCGATTCGGATTGGTCGGACTGGCGGATCGGATGATCCGCCGGACAACCCTAGTTTATTTTAGGTCAATTATATAGATTTATTTTATTTTTCGTGTCAGACATGCCCACTCCTACTTAGGGGTGATTTGGCAAAAAAGTGCAGAACTAGTTTTTTGGTTTTGTTTTTGTTCAAATTTTTTTTTTTTTTGCATTTGTTTGGTTTATTGATTCGTCTCGACGAGACAAATCCAAAAAGTATAAAATTATGGTCGAAACTAATATTTTTTCAATAAAACTGTATGGGTAACAAAAAGAGCCGATAGGTAACGAGATGAGCTGATCTTCGGGCAATGAAAGGCATTTTGTGTTCAATGCCTCGTGCTATCAAGAACCATGGAGTAATGAAAGAAAAATGACCGAAATACCCCTATGGGTAACTAATAGAGCCCGACGGGTCATGAATTGAGCCGACAATTGTGCTAGGAAAGGCATTTTGGCACACGACGGGTACATTCTTTCAATAATCACTGACAACATGACCCGACATGTGCTTGTTGCCGAGTAATCGCTAGAAACATGTCCTGACGGGTGCTTATTGCTGGGCATTTGATGGAAATATGTCCCGATGTGTGGTTGTCATGGGGAAATCACTGGAAATAATACCCGTCGTGTGCTTATTGTCGAGTAATCGCTAGAAACATGACCCGACGGGTGCTTCTTGCTGGGTAATTGATCGAAATATGACCCGATGTGAGCTTGTCTCCGGGTAATAGCTGGAAATAAGACCCGACGTGTGCTTGTCACCTTGTTCTAAGCCATGTCCTACGGTTAATGCACGAAGAAATGATTTATTTTGGTTTATTTTCGTCTTTATTCAAAAAATATTAGTTTGGACCATAATTTTATACTTTTTAGATTCGTCTTATCGAGATAAATCAATAAACTATGAAAACTTGATGCAAAACTAATGAATGCGAATTTTTTTTTGAATAAGAACAAAACAAAAAAAAAACAAAAAACTTTTTTTTTTCTTTTTTGCCAAATCACCCCTTAAGCAGTGGTGCGCCCCTGGGAAAATCCATGTGTGAGTAATAATTATTTCTCTGTCTAAATCGAACTATTGCAGAAATAGAAAGCTAATCAGAAGAGGCAAAGGAAAAAATTTCGTTCCTCCTTTTTCTGATCGTAATCTGTTCTTGCAGACCGCGTGAGAGGGGAGAAACTACCGAAAAGTCCCCAAGGAAGAAGACAAAGCCCATGCATGAAAAAGAGACACAAAGGGAAAAATGTAAAAATGCTGGAAAGGCACTAATGTAATTTCGGAAAAACAGATTAAAAGACACCCAGGCGAGCACCTACCCCCATAATTACAAGTAAATCGACACACTAGAACTCAATTGGAAGGGTAAAATTGGCCAAATGACCATAATCCAATTAGAAAAACCATCTCTTTTATAGACTCCTCTGGAGTGGATAATATCTCCAATGGTCAAGGTCTCCAACGGTCAAAGGCGTTTCGAAAACAGAAGATGCTGCAATTTCCATTGCTTGGTTGGTTTATGCACCCAGATACCCTAACAGATTTTATGTGGACTCTGTGCTATGGTATGACTGCGGAGAACTCATTCCCCAGGAAAGAACAAAAAGACTAGAGAGTGGATATTGACCCCTAGGATTTTTAATCACGAGGTGAGTGGATATTTAGTTGACACATAGATAGTTTGTTTCATTCAGTCAATTGTAGAGAGAGAAAAAGCGGTAAACATATGGGTACATAGGAGAATGAACAGAAAATGCACAGAGGGTGCTCGGAGACCCACACGAGTGATCTGAATAGTTCATTATTCTTAAAACATTTTTCTAAGGGGCCCCACAAAATTTCAGCTCAATCGGACAGTTAGAAGTGCTCGAACCAAAGTCCCTCCGTTTCAATCATTTCGTGTGGAACCCCAAAGTGGGTCCCCGAGCACCCTCAATGCATTTGGGAAAATTGCTTAAAAGTGGAAGTAGGGGCAATTAATTGCAAAGACATGGTGTACTTTTCCGGAATTAGAAATACATGGTAAGAAGGAAAACAATTGCAAAGACATGAAAAGACAAACATCATTTGACCCAAATACCCTTCATTTATATTATCTCCCAAAAAACACCCAAACCCTTTCACGCCACCATTCTCTGGTGCTCCAAAATTTGAAAGGGTTTCAAAACCCAAAATCACATCTCCTTTGTCCCTCCCGCTTTGCATCTGCCGCCGTCACCGCTACTATTCCACGCCACCATTCTCTGGTGCTCCGAGCAAGAAACATCAAACCCTATTCCCGTATTGAAAAAATCGGCCTGATTCTGCTGCCCCTGCTGAGCCAGCGCAGGCGGCGCGTGGTGTTGGGGGTGGAGGAGAATTGGGTGGTCGTCAAAAGATTGAAGCGAAAGCCTCAGATCTTGCGGCGGCGGCGTGAAGCTATTATGAAACGGTGACGTATTGGAACCAACTAACACCGCCGCCGCCGCCGTAGAACCACCCATCGGAAAAAAAGACTTGATTGTGTCGGCTATGGAGTCTGAATCCATCGACGGCAGTAAAAAGCTCAAGCTACTATCATTGTGAGTTGGATTACTATGACTATTACCACTCGCATTATTACCATTACCACCCATTTCAAGCAGAAGTGGTTCATCCAGTAGAGAAGAAGAACCAGCCATATGTGGTTCTCTCTCACACACACAACTTGTTTCAATTTATTGAATTTGGAGATTTTTGCAAAAAAAATTAGGGTTCCAAATTCAGGAACCCTAAATTGGGTTTGCACTTGATTTTTGATCCTGCAATGCAGTGCTTACATCAATTATGTTATTTTGCATTTCTGATGCTGTGATGGCGTAGAATTCATCTGCCAATTTCTAATTTTTTTTGTTTTAGGGTATTGAAATCCACAAATTTTGATCAATTGGAGTTTTTGCAAGTATACTGATGCATGCAAATTAGTTATTGAGGAGTGCAACAGTCCTCCATTAATAGTTCAACAAAATTGGAAGAAGAGTGCAATAGTTAGTAAAAATATTTTTCAGAAAGTTTGATTTGAGTAAAAAAACATGTAATATGGGTGCAAAGTAGTTGTAGAGGAGTGCAACAGTCCTCCATTAAGAAACCATCTTTCATCAAGCCTACTGCTCTCAAACCTTCCTCAAATCCATAAATACATCTCAATCAATCCTTGTTCTTCACTGATCATCTCATTTCAAGCACTGAAACACTAAAAAATCCCATCTTTAAGACCACATACACATGGGTCTTTAAGATACCAACTACAACAGCCCCTCTCTCAATATAAGTCATTTACAGCCCATACATTTCATCAATTTCGTCCAAACCCAGCTCTTCCATCAAAAACCACTTCATTCAAGCCAAAGTCACCATTCTAAGCCCAAATACACCCCATCCATCCAAACAATCATCCAATCAACCCTACACTCACACTCCTCTGTCCAAAATACCTCATCGCAAGCCCATGAACTGAGCCATTACTCCATCATTCAACAAAAGTTCAAGTTCAAGCTTTGATCATAGCCGAAAAGGTAGAAAAGCATGCGAAAAATCACGTTTTGGTCAACCTGAGGGAGACCAGTAAGTTCATGGAGATTCTATGTACCTTCTATGAGCTTGCAAAATCCAAGAAATGAAGAAAATCAACTGTTGAAAATATCAAGCCAAAAGGGTTTGAGCGCTCAAACCCCCCCTTTGAGTGCTCAAACTGTTTCGGCTATTTTGTTATTTTTGTGATTTCAGACCTTCTCTCATGTTGATCTCATCTTTTTATGGCTTTTGGTTGGTTCACATGGCTTTAAAATCAATCTGTTACTCTCTTGATCATTGACTAATGAATCCAAAAGTCATGAAAATGATGTTTCATTATCATCAAGCTATGAAAAAGCCTTTTTTTATGAGATAAACAAGTGTACATCACTCTTTTAAACAATGATCAGAAGGTTGAGGTTCACAAAAGTACCAAAGAATGGATTGAAAATCACAGAAGCTCATATCCTCTGAATAGAGTTTGAGCGCTCAAACCCCCCCCCCCCCCCCCCCCCCCTTTGAGCGCTCAAACACTATTCTGTTTTATCTTTGTTTCTTGTTTGTTTCAACTTCAAATCATGTTTTAAGCTTATCATAGTGTGTGTGATTTGTTATTGTGCAATATCAGTTTGATCCTCTACTGTCCTCTCAATCTAATCATGTTTTTGCCTGGTTCATGGTTCAATTATCATTCATGCAAGTTATTTGGTTCATGTTTATGAAATATCAGAGTCTTGTGCATCTTTATATACTGTTTTGAAGTTGTTGATGATCCAAATAAAGGCAGGAGGGCATGAGAATACTCAAACCACAAAGATGGTTTGAGCGCTCAAAGCCTCCCTTTGAGCGCTCAAACTATTTTCTTGTACATCAAATATTTTCATCATCCAGGTTTATTCACTGTGTTTTGAGTGTTCAGGAATGCCTCTTAATGATATATTTTCACTCCCACTATACTTGTTGCCTCGTTTGGTTCATTAATAAGCCTCAAATCTATGTTTGCATGATTATTCTATTCCGTTGGACCATCAAAGTTTCATTTTCAAGCAAGTAACAGTGTTCTAATCATATTTCCATCAAGTTAGAACCAATATAAGCATGTTTGGGTTGAGGAGGGTTACAACGCTCAAACCCTAAGTAGGGGATCAGATTGGCTTAGTCTTGCAGTGGCTTGTGGTGTTATTTCTAATTATTTTGTCATCATTTTGTATACTCTAACATTCTCATTTGCTGTTTCATGTCTTTGTTAGTTTGTATTCGCATATCATCATCATCATTCACGTAGTTCACGGAGCACAAGCATACACTGTAATCCATTGTCGTATTTATCATCGTTAAATGACTTCCGTCCCCCATTCCCATTTATTTGCTCAAAGTTGGATCACAAGCATTTCACACAATCCCACAAAAAGCTTCGTAGAGACTGGTCTTCGAACCAGGCGAGGGGGGTGCAATAAAACCTAAGATAATAAGGTGATGACGGACCAGTATCTAAACCTTATCCTAAAAATGAGGCACGTGTCAATCGAGTTCGGTTCCTTGGGGACAATCCAATAAAACCCGGGTGGCAACTCCGAATCGAAATACCCGACCGCGGAGGGGCGTCCACACATAGGTTGTGAATACAACACAATGTAAAAGCACCATATCTAATTCCACATGCACCATAGTCTAAATTTAATGGCTCCTGATAACACACAAAGGCAAAAAGATTGTTAAAAGATAATCTGATAAGTGAGAATAAAGCAAAATAATCCGCGAAAAAAATCCAAGATGCAGTTTGCAACACGAAAAGCCCTCGATCATGGCATCTTCAAAAGTTCCTTACAACACTGCACTTCACCGGGTATTTCGTATTGTCCATTCTTTTCTTGAATGCAGGTATCGCATGGTCACCTTCTCCACCACTTTTGCATTACTTAGAAAATACTCCGCCATTTTCAGCTCATGTATCCCCCTTTCAAAGCCTTGAATTTCGATTTCCTTGAGGTGAAATAGAAAACAAGAAGACACCCTTCGAGGTGGCTTCCAACGTTGTTGATACTGTCGAGTAAAAGTAACTCTGAATAGCCCTGTGATCGTAGAATCAATTGAAAAGGTCAGAGATCCATGCTACTTATGTGACTATAATACGATGGCAAAGAGCACCTTCCACTCACCTCACCAAACACAAGAGATCCTAGACGTGGGGAGTTCTTTAGTAACTTTGGCAACATTGCCCATGTTGTAGGATTTTCATAAGAAACCCTAAACCCAAGAACTCATGTCAAACCATTGAAGAAAATTGTAGCAGATGCGTACCTGACGCCATGGAGGATGAAAACCTTGTGTGTGTGGTTGTTTGTCTTCCACCTCCAAAGCCCTACTCTTGATCTTGACCTTAGTCTCACATTCGATGGGATGGTATGAGAAAGAGATTAGGGTTTGGAGTGGGGACTTAACCACATATTTATAGGCCTTGGTTCCATCATAGCCCATCATAATAGATGGAACCCTAATGGGCCCTAAATGGTCTCTACACTTAACAATAAGCCCGTACCACTTAACACACGTGATGTAACCCAAATACGTGCTAATAGAGATTTGTCAATTACCCTGTCACATTAATTAAATGATCACAACTTAATGGGTAATACCGACACCACTCAAACCTTATTCGACAATATACAATATCTAATTATATGATCTATGTAGGCCCACCTACAGAAAATTGCTAACAATCTCCCACTTGGGCCACATAGGTCATCCAGATATTAGACATTGTAAACTTTAGGAGCGCTCAAACTTTTATTGTCGAAATTTATGAGTGTCATCTCAAACAATCTGGTCCATCAAAAACATAAATATAGGATCATGGCGGTCTTTGCCATATTTATCATGACAGGACCCATCCATGGTCACAAATATCTATGTATTCAATGACATAGATCAAGTACGGAAGTGTAGCATGGAAATTTCATGCAAATGTGATCCTTTAGCATGCCTATTTCCAACTAGTCCAACCTTATAACTCAACAGAGTTCCTGAGTCACGCATATATTCAAAACTTCATGTATATACCACAATTTGAAAATATGCAACTTTATTTCAAAATCATCAATAAACCAAAAGTGATCACCACAAAAGTCAAATAATTAATAATATGAGTAGCACAACTCCCACTAATCAAATACTTCACAAGAACTAACCACTCCTGTATGAGCTACATGCTCTTTAAACACTTTAGGTGGTAAGCCTTTAGTAAGCGGATCCGCAATCATGAGTTCTGTGCTAATGTACTCAATTGACATAAGATGATTCTGAACTCTTTCCTTAACGACAAGAAACTTGATGTCAATATGCTTTGATTTTGACGAACTCTTGTCATTCTTGGAATACAATTCAGTGGCTTTATTATCACAATAAATCCTAAGTGGCTTCTCAATATTATCCACAATATGAAGCCCCGAGATAAAATTCCGTAACCATATCACTTGATTTGATGCCTCATAGCAAGCTATAAATTCAGCTTCCATGGTAGATGAAGCTATGAGTGTCTGTTTGACACTTTTCCATGACATAGCTCCTCCAGCAAACATGAAAACATAACCAGAAGTGGATCTCCTACTATCGAGGCAACCAGCAAAATCAGAGTCTGAATATCCAATGATCTCCAAAAGTTCAGACCTCCTATATGTGAGCATATAATCATTTGTCCTTTGCAAGTATCGCATAACTCGTTTAGCTATTTTCCAGTGATCCATGCCTGGATTACTTAAATATCTGCCAAGCATTCCAACTGCGTACGCAATATCCGGACGCGTACAAACTAGAGCATACATAAGACTCCCTACTGCTGACGCATAAGGGATGTCCTCCATTTGTTTCCTTTCCAAGTCGTTCTTTGGGCATTGGAGCAAACTCATTTTATCACCCTTCGCAATTGGTGCATCACATGGTGCACAATTTTGCATGCCGAATCTACTGAGCACCTTATCGATATATGTCTTTTGTGATAAGCCAATTATACCACGTGATCTGTCACGATGAATCTGTATGCCTATCACAAAAGATGCATCACCAAGATCTTTCATTTCAAAATTATTTGAAAGAAATTTCTTAGTTTCATGCAATAAGCCTATATCGTTGCTTGCTAGTAAGATATCATCGACATATAAAACTAGAAAAATAAATTTGCTCCCACTGATCTTAAGATAAACACATTGATCCATAGCATTTTCCTTAAAACCAAAAGAGGAAATTATTTGGTCAAACTTTCGGTACCATTGACGAGATGCCTGCTTTAAGCCATAAATGGATTTCGTTAATTTGCAAACCAAATGTTCTGATCCTTTAGTCTCAAAACCTTCTGGTTGCACCATATATATGGTTTCTTCAACGTCACCGTTGAGAAACACAGTCTTTACATCCATTTGGTGAAGCTCTAAATCATAATGAGCCACAAGTGCCATAACAATCCTAAAAGAGTCTTTCGATGATACCGGAGAGAAAGTCTCTTTATAGTCAATGCCTTCCTTTTGAGTAAAGCCTTTAGCAACAAGACGTGCCTTATATCTTTCGATATTGCCTTTCAAGTCCCGCTTGGTTTTAAATATCCATTTACAACCAACAGGCTTGATACCTTTAGGCAATTCGACAAGATCCCAAACGTCGTTGTCACTCATGGACTTTAACTCATCCAATACGACATTCATCCATTTTGGGGAGTTAACACTTTGTTTGGCTTGATTGAAAGATATGGGGTCGTCTTCCAATCCTATATCAAACTCATGTTCTTGGAGATAAACCATATAATCATTAGGAATCGCTGATCTCTTCTCCCTATTGGATCTCCTTAGTGGCACCTCTACTTGAGTTTGTTGTAGTTCTTCTGTATTAGTAGGAGGCAACTCATGATCAGTTTGGTGGTTTGTATCCGCATCCTGTACAAGTACAGGTGTAACCACCTCAACTGTCTCAATTGGAATTATAGGAATCTCAACTTGTTCCTCTTCAAATAAAAAATTCCTTGTTTGTGCACTCCCACTACTTTCAACATCCTCAATAAATTTGGCATTATCCGTCTCAATTATGGTATTTGTGGAAGGACAATAAAATTTAAAACCTCTTGACCTTTCAGAGTATCCAACAAAATAGCAACTAACTGTTCTTGAGTTCAATTTTCTATCATTGGGCCTATAAGGCCTAGCCTCAGTTGGACAACCCCAGACATGGAAATGCCTAAGACTAGGCTTCTTTCCAGTCCACAACTTGTATGGGGTTTTAGCTACTGCTTTACTTGGTACTCGATTTAAAATATAAATTGCAGTCTTTAAGGCTTCTCCCCAAAGGGAATCAGGTAAAGCGGAATTGCTTATCATGCTTCTGACCATATCCTTAAGGGTCCGGTTTCGTCTCTCAGATACACCATTTTGACGTGGCGTCCCTGGCATGGTGTATTGAGGTACGATCCCACATTCTTCCAAGTATCTCGCAAAAGGCCCTGGACGTTGTTCACCTGATCCGTCATATCGACCGTAGTATTCACCACCACGATCGGATCTAACAGCCTTAATTTTCTTATTAAGTTGATTTTCAACTTCTGCTTTATAGGCCTTAAATACGTCCAGTGCCTGTGATTTTCCATGTATCAAGTATAAATACCCATAACGAGAATAGTCATCTGTAAAAGTGATAAAATACCGTTGACCATTCCAAGAAGCCGTAGGGAATGGACCACAAATATCAGTATGTATCACTTCTAAAATGTCTAAACTCCTTTTGGCACCAAATTTCCTTATGTTTGTTTGCTTCCCCTTTATGCATTCAACACAGATTTTGAAATCTGAAAAATCAAGAGGATCAAGAATTCCACTTGACACAAGCCTTTCAATTCTCTCTTTGGAGATATGACCCAAACGCTTGTGCCACAACACAGAGGAGTTCTCATTAATTAATTTTCGCTTTGTACCATAGTTGTCAACATGTAAAGTTTCATTAAACTTTAAGTGTGAAGCATCCAAGTCTAACCTGTATAGACTATCAACTAGAGATCCAGTACCAATAATATTTGAATTTTGGAAAAGTCTGAAACCTCTGTTACCAAATGAACAAGTATAACCGGATTTGTCCAAACATGAAACAGAAATTAAATTCCGTCTAAATGACGGTACATAAACAGTCTCAGCTAGATCCAAATAAAAACCAGATTCTAATTTAAGTCTATAGACTCCAATTGCCTCAACACGAACTTTATTGCCATCTCCCATATAAATAAACCTTTCGGCATCACTGGGTGTTCGGCTCCTTAGACAACCATTCATAGACACACTTATGTGAATAGTGGCACCCGTATCTATCCACCAAGTGTTGGGTGGTACTTTAGCTAAATTAAATTCACAGCAAACAAAACTAAATTGGTTATCTTTATTTGCGAGCCACTTATTATACTTGGGACAATCTTTCTTCACATGACAATCAGCCCTTTTGCAAAAGAAACAGGGAATAACTGTATCTTGATTCTGTTGCACATTTGTCTGTGAAGTTCTAGTATGTGAAATTCTCTTACCCTTATGATTGAATTTGCTTTTCTTAGTGCCCAAATAACCAATAGAATATGTTGGAATGTTGTTCAAATTTACAGATATAGAAGATGTATTCACTATAACAATACAAAAGAGAAGCTCACGATTAACAAATATCAATAATGCAATGATAAAAATAAAAACTTGATTATAATTATCATGCAAAAAAAATAAATTGGTCTAATTGTAGGGGCAAACAATTTAGACAAACAGACATAAAATAAAAACCAAATATTATGTCTTTAGTGGTGGGCCCTGTCGAGAAACCTAACGCATCATCATAACCAAGTCTTTGGACAGTAATTATAACATGCAAGTGGTCTTCTAAAAATAAATAAGGCTAGTTAACATGAACAATATAAAATAGGCCTGGCCAATCAAAAGCCTTCCTTTGGGCTGACTTTTGAACGCATAGGTAAATCCTAAAAATTATATTATTCAAAAGATTAACTACCTTATACCGTTTAAATCCGGTCAAATAATAATCTTCCTTTGGGCCGATCATTACCCGCATGGATCTAAACGTGACTTTATGTAATCCAAAACTGTTACCTTCAAGTTTAAGAAAATCTCCATAATAGAGCCACTTTGGCGGCTTATTACTTTAATTCTCCTAAACCCTAGGTATGGATTACGAAACAATTAAACTTTATGCCCCAATTATGAATTTTAATTGAAACAAGTAATAACCATAAAATTTACTGCAGTCGCACAGCATACTTCGTGGCAGCATTAAAAAAGAACACATCACTTTGATTCCCTTAGCAGAAGTATGTGAGTAACCACATGATGTTATTAATAAGGAAAAGGAAACAAAAGTTTGATTCTGAGACCTTAAAAATTTAACATCAGAATATGAGAATAAGTAAATTTAATGCCGCACCACATCCGTGCAAACTGTATCAATGGACGTAATACAAAAAGCATAATTCGTTAAGAATGAATACGTATTCAATCTTAACGGCAGAAGCCTAATTATACCAATCATAATACTCTCCAATGGCAGTAACAAGATTACCCATAAAGCCTTGTCCATATGCACAATACTAGAATAAAAAATTGATTCCCAAAAAACAAATAAAATAAAATTGCCGAGTCGGAAAATCAATGAATGTGCACACGTGCAAGTAATCAACTGAATCATTACTTGTTTTAATTTAGGAAAAATAAAACTTTATATTTTCCTCAATAATCTGACAAGAGGCTCTGATACCACTTGTAGGATTTTCATAAGAAACCCTAAACCCAAGAACTCATGTCAAACCATTGAAGAAAATTGTAGCGGATGCGTACCTGACGCCATGGAGGATGAAAACCTTGTGTGTGTGGTTGTTTGTCTTCCACCTCCAAAGCCCTACTCTTGATCTTGACCTTAGTCTCACATTCGATGGGATGGTATGAGAAAGAGATTAGGGTTTGGAGTGGGGACTTAACCACATATTTATAGGCCTTGGTTCCATCATAGCCCATCATAATAGATGGAACCCTAATGGGCCCTAAATGGTCTCTACACTTAACAATAAGCCCGTACCACTTCCACACGTGATGTAACCCAAATACGTGCTAATAGAGATTTGTCAATTACCCTGTCACATTAATTAAATGATCACAACTTAATGGGTAATACCGACACCACTCAAACCTTATTCGACAATATACAATATCTAATTATATGATCTATGTAGGCCCACCTACAGAAAATTGCTAACACATGTGACACCAAGATCAACATATTCGCCAATCTCTAAGTCAGTCATGTTGTGAAAATTTGGCATTTGGCAGCAACTACTGCGAATAGCCTTCATAAAGAGTACATTACTCGGTCAAATACTAGCAGAAAATAAATACATGCATGATTGATTAATGAAAATTTCTATGATGCTAAATTCAAAGAGATAAGATATAAGCAATTATACCTCCATAAAATGGATAGATAAGTACAGATTTTGAACGTTCGATATCCCCCGAGAAGATCCACTATACCTTCAGGATAATCTTGAAGTTGCATACAACCTTTTGCAATGTCAATACGAGCTTTGATGAGATGAAGAAGGGTACATAACTTATTGCAACTCGATAATTGATTTTGAAGTATAGAAGAGCTGGTGTGTCTAGCACTATCTTCTGCTCGAGAAAATCAACTTCTTATCCAAAAAGTGCATATATACTTATTGTATATAAATATCATTTCTGTTACAAAAAGTTAATAGTGGATTTATTGTTTGCTATTATTACCATTAAAGAGAATTATACATTTACCTCTATATATTTGATATTTGTGCGAAGGTGGAAGGTGTGAAAAATAGAGAAAGCGTAGATACACAAATAATGAAAGAGAGTTTTAGAATATTCTCATACTATTTTCTAAAGAGCTGGGCAACTCAGTTCGTGACTTGTTTAAACCTCTCAGTGGTCGTGAACATCGGATGAGGAATGCTTGTGAGCTTTTGGATTTAATCTTGGGGCTAGGACACTCCAGTGGTACCTTCATGAGGGGAGGAATATTAGCCTTAAGACAGTGACTACACGCCTATCATTTTCACAGGCAACATCTTTCCTACTTTTACTATTTTCTCTGTTTCTCTGATACTCGTTTTCTATGTTAATACATTCAAGTGAAATATGTGTGAGTATGATATTAGTGAATAAAAGTTCTAACAATGTAAGGCTAATAGCTAACCCTCCAGTAAATTGAAACAATAGTGTTAGTGCTATGGATATTTTATAATGATACTATAATATCTTTGCCGTGTTTGGTTGCGATTTATGTTCGTTTCATCATGTTTGTTTGTATCCAAAATCTGAAGGCTATAATAGAGAGAGTCTTTCAATTTAGTGTTTGGCCATTTTTGGCCAATTTGGACGATTTTACCCCCTGATTTAAGTTGCCATCTGTTGGTTTTCTTGTAGTTTAGGCGGATTCTGTTGTCCTTTTTAGTCTTTTGGCATTTGCTAATACCCCTTTTAGACTTTTTCCTTAATGCCTTATGTGTCCCCTCTCATTTTTTACGCTAGAGAGAGAGAGAGAGAGAGAGAGAGAGAGCAAACGAAGGCCGAAGAACAGTCGATTCTACAATTACAACCGCCACCTGCGACGGAGTCAGCGACCGACTACGGAAAGCTTTGGATCGTCAAAGAAGATGACAACCCCTACAGAAAGCTACCTTCGTGTTAATTTTCTAAACGGCTGCACAACTCTCTGCACGATCAGTTGACAAATATGGATTCGACAAAATTCGAAGGTCTCTCTCTCTCTCTCTCTCTCTCTCTCGCTGACTTTGTTGATTTCGACCCTAGGTTTTGATTTTTGGGTTTTATTTTCAAAGTATTTTTGTTCGACTCGGTGGGCTACATATGGAATGTTTTCGGAGTCTCGTCAGGGTAATTATAAATCTGGCTTTTATCTTTGTCGTTCTCACTCCTTGAGCGATTGAAGTTGTGCGTGTTTTGGAACGGTTTTTCTTGAGATTTCAGAGCCTTCTAGGTGTTGGTAAGTTGTTTTTAGCTCTTTCTTAGTTTCGGATCTGTTGATTTCCAGTTATGGCTTAGGTATGTGATTATGTTTGAATAATGGATTTTTTGGGCGTCGAGATTTTGGTGGCTGGAAGATTTTACACCTGGTTTGCATGCGTTTGATTTTTGTTGTAGCCTGTTGTTTGCTCTGGGTAGAAAAGCTGGGGTTTTGTTTGCTAGACTTTGATTCTCTAGGTTTCGTGCTAATTGGTTGCCAGACTTTGATTCTCTAAGTTTCGTGCTAAGTGGGGAATAGCGTCAAAGTTAAAGTTTGGATTACTAATTTGCATATTTAAGGTTTATTCAATTTTAGAGTTTGTTTAATGTTTAGGGTTTGTTTAATTAAAAAGAAAAAGTTAATTCTTTAATTTGTAGTTCTTTCTTAAGTTTCTCAATATCTAAGGTGAATGAAATAGATATAAATATGGTTCGAGTGCTAAAATTGTTCTATTTTGGGAAAAACTATAATTGCATAGGATCATCTGTAGTATTTTTTCTGTTCATTTTAACAAGGAAATTGTATTTCAGGCCTTGGATCATGTCATTGCAGAGGTCAGGAAACAAGGAGTGAGGTTGCTACTTAGCTTAGTTAGATGCAATACCTCAAGTGGGAATGGGAAGGAGGAGTCGGTTTGTGCTCATCTAACTATTTTTTTTTTTGGGTAAATTCTAACTATTTGTTCTTCTATCATCCATCCATTCAGCGTTACTTCAAGAACCATGCCAAGGTAATACATTGCCTCTTTAGTTTATTGTTGTTTCTTTTTCCCATTTCCCGTTGTTCAATTAGAAATCTTTGGCCTTGTCTTTGAGCTTATGTGGGTAAGACTTCCTGTGATTTTATCAACTGCCAAAATATAATTTTCATAGCACGCCAATAACTTCTTTTAGTCTCTTTCCAAAAATTTGAGAGGATCAAATAAATCAGTTATTTTTTTCCACGCAGGTGAACCAACGGCACACAATATTTTGACAATCAACAAGATGGACCCTGAAAGTTAAAAACTACACGATTCAAGTCATGGTGATAGAGAAATGTTTGCTGATAACCATGGGCAAAAATGCAACGCACTCCCAATACTTGTTCTCCAAGATGCAGAGGTAAGCAACTTTTTAAAGTGGTTTATTGCCCTATTATCACTCTGTTTCTTTAGCGCTGCCATTTTCTTAGAATAATGTTAATCTTATTGTCTAAACTTTATGCAACATATAGCTCTGCACTTGGACTTTGGTCAAGTCATAAGTGCTCTTTATTTCATAAACTGATAGATTCAAGAACATCCATATACTTTGTGTGATTAATCTAGGTTGTCTAAACCGTGTACTCTTGAACTCTATGACGAATTAGTTTAGAAGCAGTACTTAGAAGTAATTGTAAAAGCTATTAGTAGAAGTTTTGCGAGTCACCTTTTCTGCAATTATGCAGTATTGCCACCAAATCTCTAAATTTAGACCTATTTGAAACTATTGCAAAACAGAACTTCAAGATATGCTACTTTAGGGATAAACATGGTATTTGTAACTTTACTCTTGGCCTGTACTCGAGCATTCAATTCCAGAGGTAGCTATGTTTAGTTATTTTTATTTTTTTAAATCCTTTTTACTTTAAGTAATAGGCACCATGGAAGGGGATACTCGCCTTGCATTCTCTTTTGCACCAATGGCATTTTGTTAAGGAGGCTGCTTGGTTTTTTCAGTAAACAAAGAAATTGCTTGTTGACGAAGCTTGAAAGGGCTATCTCATGCTGTTGATGAGATTCATGAATGCTGTTGATGAGACTAAAGTGTTATAAATATCTACTACTATATCTAGAATAGGGGTTTTGACAAGTCATGGAATAGCATAGTAAAACAAGAAAAAGAATAAAGGAGTATTCCTTCTATTTGTTACAAACAAACAAGATCTAAACCAGAAGGTAGAGCATAGATTCTTGTACAGAGTAACTATATCTATATATAGAGTATTGGTCCAAGTTGCAATTTGTTGTCATGAAGTGTTGTTTGAGTTCGTTGATCAAACTTATTTTTGTGTATACTCCCTTGGGCTGGATGATCATCCAAGTACTTCTGAACTAATTGATTGCGTGAGCACAAATCTGGCACATGCATGAAGAAATACTTTTGTTTTCCGGATTACATGCTTTCTTCGTCGTGTCGTTAGCATTTGAACTTCTATTTAACTTGGATAAGCATTCCAATTGACTACATGTTATATAATTGTGGTAGGAAGGAGGACCCAATGACATTGCTTTTGCAGAGTCTTATGATTCAACATAATTATTGAAATACAGGATAACTTGTATAATCCTTAAAAGGATTTATTTCACTACAACAACCAAAGGTGTTATTCCTTCCGGAATGAATATGTTGTACACTGTAGTTGTCTAATTCTCTAGCTTTAGGAATTGAATTTTAATTGCTCATGTTGCTGAAAAGATAATGTAAAGTACTTAAGTTTTATGATTTGGATGGTCTAATATAACGGTTCAGTTTAGGGAGTGGGCTGTTCTGAATGTACAAGAAGGACACGATAACAGTAAGTAGGGTCTGTTTAAGTTTATTTTAAGTCTTCTGGTTGAATATCTCAAAGAGTCTAGGTTTGTAATTTAGCAAAGTAGTAGAGAAAATTTAGTTTTGGGCTTTCAAAGTTGTGACAAGAAGCAGAGGAGAAGAACAATTCTAGGTGAATTGCTAGACTAGCATGATTCGTTTGGAAGTTTCAAAAACTCTGAACGTGATAAGGAAGAGTTCCATCTTTCCCATGTAAACTGATTGGAAGCGTAGCTTAACGTGGCCTTCTTTGCATGAGGAATCCGTATTGATTTTGAACAGCGGGGGGTTTACGTGCAAAGATCCAGGCATGGATACAAACCATGTTCTTTTGCATAGCCCAATGACAAAGAATCCCTCTTTTGCATCGTACAGGCGGTGCATTGAATGGCTAAAGAGCTTTTCATTTCATGGCTCAGATGAAGTCTGAAAAGATGTAACAAGGCGTGGGAGACCACCCCTTTTATGTGTTTTTTGGGTGTTCATAGAGCGAGAGGACCACGAGGTCCTTTGAGTGCGAGGAGAGTTCTATGTGCTGCTTGAAAGGAAGATTTATTTGACGAACTCTCTTCCTTCTATTTTGGGTTTGTCTGTGGAGAATTTGGTGGGATCTCCTGTAGATTTAAAGGCATGCTTGTTCATGCGTAAGCTGCGTGTGTAATGTTTTACTATAATTTTTGGTTCTGTTAGTTGCTACAGTATAATATTGCTAATGCTTCTATTTATGTGCTTGCTAGATGATTTCTTTATGTGCTTCTATTTATGTGATTGCTAATGCTTGGTTCTATTTTTGGTTCTATTTGTTAGTTGTTCTCTATGAATTAGAACAAAGTAGTCAGTGTGATTGAAGTTCTATTTATGTGCTTGCTAGATGATTTCTTTTTGAGACCTAATGTGATTGTGGTCATTGATGTGGCTGCAGAGAGGGAAAAATGCTTACAGGTTTCAGCGGAACTTGTGAAGAGGCAGCACTTGATAATAGTCAAACTTTGTTCCACAACCTTGGTTTACGTTACTAACAAATTGAAAGAAGATAAGTTGGAGATCTCACCTGGTATTTATGTCTTATCAAATGCAAGGCTAGACTCACCTTGGCCTAACGTAAGAAGGCAAATATTAATTTATGTTATACCACCGGAATGCCTGCTTGAATTGATCAATCTTTTGCTAACAAGTGGATTCAGAATCAGCATGCTAGGTGATAGACTATTCGTCTAATGACTAATCAGGAAAAAATTCTTATCCTCATTTCCACACTAATAAACTGGATGGAATTCAAGATCATACGTGTTAATATTATGTAGCTATACGACTCTCCCTAAATAGTTGTTATACATGCTTCAAAAATATCCTAACAAAAATGCTCCAAAAACAACGGGCATATTAATCGTGCAACGCACGTCGCCCTGTGCCTAGTATCTTGCAAATTGTATGCTTGTGCGTAATTTTAATTTCGAGGTGTTCTCGTCCAATTTTTATGTCGGGGTTCTTGGTATTTGCTAATAGTGCAATTATGGAGATGAGTGGGCCCCCCTTCCCTTTTATCTTGATTCTGTATTCCTAAATTTCAATTGACAAATTAGTACGTCCATTTGGCAAGATTAAAAATGGTCAATCATGGGGGAGGAATTGGTGTTTGTCTAATGGTTTTGGTGTTCAGGCCCGGCCCTGAGATTTCCGGGGCCCTAAGCACATAATCAATTTGGGTCCCTTCACATTTAAAGAAGCACTATAATTTCAAAAGATATAAACTAAAAAACTTACAAGAATTTGAATGTAGAAGTCACAAAAATTACTTAAACATTACAAAAACTAATAGGTATCACTTGAACATCACTCTTCTTGCATTTTTAGAGGCAAACAAATCAATCAAACTTCCATAATCTAGTTTTGATGCGAAATCATTTTCAATGGACAACATTGCTAATCCATTCAATCTTTCTCGTGACATGGTTGATCAAAGGTAGTTTTTGATCATCTTCAGCTTTGAAAAGCTTCTTTCCCCCGATGCTACTGTAACCGGAATAGTCAAAAGTATTCTATAAGCAATCCATGAGTTTGAGAAACAATTTTCCTTCAATTGCAAATGATTGAGCACTTCAATTGGTTTGTTGACTTCTTTTGGCAATATATCTTGCAAGACTTTCAACTCCATCAATAAATCTCTTCCATCAATATTAGAAATCCCACCATGTTTTAAACATCCTTCAAGGTTCACATAACCCCTCTTCAATGATTCATCACTCACCTTTTCAAGTCAAACAAAAAGCCAAAGATTGCCTCATACACTTTGAATTGTTCAAACCTATTCTTAAGCGAAGAAAGAGCTTGATCAACAATATACAAAAAGTAACCAACTCTCAATGATTCTTGAGCTGACTGGGTCACCTCTTCACTAACAATCTCGTCAAATTGTTTCTTTCTAGAAATGATGCGCTTTTCAACAAATATAGGTTCAACTCCCAATTCACTTGCCATTTCTTTAGCTTCAACCATAGCATTCATGAAACCTTCTTCTCTATACCTTTTAAAATAGGAAACAAGCCCGTCTAGTTGCTTTACGGCAACATCTATATCCATATCTTGACTTTGAAGGAGCTTCCTAACAGAGTTCACAACAAACAACAAATTGTACCAAATAACAATAGCACACAAGAACTCAAAACTCTCAATTTCATAAGTTACTAGGGATCACATAGCTTCACTTTTTGTCATCCCATCTGTGGTAGGATTATTCGCCAAGTCAACTAAAGCATCTCTTATTTGTGAAGTATGATATCTTAGTGGTTTAACACTTTCAATGTGACTTTCCCAACTCTTTTACGACAATAACTTAACCGTGAGGCCTTCCTTTAGATTATCTTTCAAAATTGCCCATCGTTGAACGGAATATGAAAACAATACATATATGCGTTGTACCACACCGAAAAATGTTTTTGCTTTCGAAGAAGAGTTGGCCATTGATAAGCCCCCAATATTGTAGATAATCGGGACTTATCTTGCTCGTTTATCTGACACACAATATTTCGCGCCTTAAATGTTTGATTTGCGCGTAGTGGTGTTTTTGTCAAGTTACAGGTTGAATGCGCAAAATAAGCGCATTTTGACCACATTGGGAACCGTTCCAAGTAACCGAGGGCCACATGCCCCATGGCACGCCAACACCGGGCCTCAAGAGAGAAGGAATGATGATTCAGTGCTTCACACTCACCAAGACTCCCGGTGGGTGATAAGCCCCAAATGTTGTATATATCCGGGCTTATCTCGCTCGTTGTGATCACACACACGTGCATTTTGTGCCTTTGAATGATTGATTTTGCGCGAGTTGTGTTTTTGATAAGTTTCAGAAAATCGGAGCTAAAAAGGCGTGTCCAAAGCTCCAAATAATCCCCGGTTGTACCCGGAGGTACCCAAGGTCCCGCAATGCCGTGGAGGACAATCGCCGAAGCTTAGAAGTCGATTCAAGGAGCTTTGGAAGGTTCAAGGAAGGCCCGGAACAAAGGAACAAGAAATCTAGAGTTATGAGGCTCGAGGAAATCCGACACACCAATAGAAAAAGGCTCATTTCTCTCATTATATAAAGGCCATGAAGATGAGGTCAATTGGGTTTGAAAGTAGACTCATAGAGCTTTTCAACGGTTCAAGAATCACCTCATTCCCACTTCGGACGAAGCAGAGACGTGCCCGCGAAGTTGGGTAAAAAATCTGCCTGGACACTTTTGGATCGATCCATGATGAAGTTGGATCGATCCACACTTCAAAAAATCATCTGGATCGATCCAGACCTATAGTGGATCGATCCACTTCATGCCCAATGACAATTTTGGATCGATCCAGATCCTTAGTGGATCGATAAAGTCCCCCGGGCATCATTTTTTGAGCACTTTTTGCACCTTCTATTTATGGAAATTTTGCTCTCATGTGAGAGCTTTTTTGGGATATTTTGAGAGAGAGAAAGTGTTGTGTATATAATCATCTCTCTCTCCCTCTCTCTCCTCTCTCCCTCCTTAGTTTTGCTCTCACCTCTCTCCTCTATTGGAGAGAGAGTTTAAGGTCTCTCTCTCTAGAATTCTCAAGTAAGCTTTCATTTCCCGTTAATTTACCATGTATTAAACTTGTTCCTCGTGGTTAGCTCTTTCAATATTTGTCGTTTATTTTCAATTCCCTCAAGTATTTAGTGTTCATGTTTTTCTTGCTATTTCCTTAGTAAACTCTTGTTTCTAGTAGTTGTTTGATAATTTCTCAAGTACTAATATTGTAGGCTAACCTAGGATCTTCATTAAAAATCAGTTTTTAGAGTTGTTAAGCATGTTATTAGTTTTCTTCAAAATTCTAGACTTGTTTTCTAGCAAAATGTGTGAGTAGTTAAGTAGGCTTGGTCATGGGGTGATTAACACTCCATGACTCGGGCTAATCCGTTCCTCTCATCTCAAAAGCAAACACTTCCTGTTGATCAAAGAGTTAGGATTAATTTTATATATCAAAATTTGGATTTGTTAATCTCTTTGATCACACGTTGCCAAGGGCTTGACCACTTGGCACGTGTGATGCTTAGGGCGATGTCAATCAAAATGTTTGTCTAAATGGCACAAGAATCCTAATCTTTGTGGAGCACATTTTCTAGTCAAATGGTTTTAATCTCTAAATCCTCCGTTCGGGAGCATCTAACGGTGTCCCGAGCCGGTTATCAAGAGTCGAACGATTTAGTCTTAGTTGTGGTAGTTATGATCCCCTAGACTACGCCTTAGTTTAATTAGTCTTTTTAATCTTCCGAGTCGTTCTCGAAGTTAAGAGAATTCCACCCACAAATCACCAAAGCCAAGTTTGCCGCTTTAAGGCTAAACACCTCACTCGCAAGACAACTCTCACGCCGGGTGCGTTCGGTCCCTGTGGATTCGACCCGGTCTTACCGGTTATTATGCTACTGCCGACCTAGCCCTACGCTTGGGGCGACACTCTCTACGACACAATCCAAGGTCGCAAGCAGTGGGGTCCGGGAGAGAACGAGCACTCACTAGACCAAGGATCATCTTCCCCGAGGGTCACATGATCCATTTGAGTGCCTTGGAAGAAATCCGGAAGCACGTAATTCAAGCGGAGTGATCAAAAGAGTGAAATTCAAGCCAAGGAGAAGTTGGATTGATCCAAACTAGAAGTGGATTGATCCAAGTGTTCATAAATCACCAGTAGAGCCTTTTGGATCGATCCAAAGGAGGGCTGGATCGATCCAGCTTCATAAAATCTTCACCAGAGGCATCTGGATCGATCCAGAAAGGGAGTGGATCGATCCACTTCATGCAAAACAACACCAAACTCATCTAGATCGATCCAGAAGTGATGTGGATCGATCCAAATCCCTCCTGATAGCAAATTTTGTCTACTTTTTGTACTTTCCTTTTATAGTAAGTTTGCCTCTCATGTGAGAGCTTTTTGGAGATATTATGTAGAGAGAGAAGTGGTAGACTATATACACTCTCCTTGCTCCCCTTTCTCACTTTCTCTTTTACTTTCTACCTAGTTTATTTGCTCTCCCATCTCTCCTCCATTGGAGAGAGTTTAAGCTCTCTCTCTCTCTCTAGAATACTCAAGTAAGTACTAAGTTCCAGTTAATTTGTCGTTTATTAATGTTGTAGCTACTCGTTGGATCTCTATATAAATCAAGTTTGGTTACGTTTTTATCGGTTAAATTGTATTATCCATTTTCTAGTCATTTTCTTCTTAAACCTTAGTTTTTACTTGTTGTTTGTGATTTTCTTAAGGCTTAAAGTGGTAGACAAGCTTAGGAACTTTGCTAAAAATTAGTTTATTAAGTCACAAGTCATGTTCTTTATTTCCTTTGCAAAATTAGTCATGCTTTTATTAGTTACAATCGAGTAGTCGTTTTAGGCTCGGTCTTGGGGTGAGTAGCACCCCGTGACTTAGGTTAATTCGCTCTCCTCGCCGTATTGCAAACATCGCTTGTTAATCAAAGCGTAAGATTAATTTTATGTAACAAAATTGAAATTTGTTAATCTCTTTGATCACACGTAGCCTACCAGTCGTTCTCTCTCTAAAACTTTTTAACCTAGCCGCCACTATCATCTTCTTCCTCCTTCCCCTCCCCCCCATTCTCGGCGGCGGGAGGGGAGGGATATTCATCTCTCTCTCTCTCTCTCATTTTCCTCTCTCTCGTTTTCCTTTGACAGATAGGTGCGGTGGTGGCGTCCGGAGGTGTCCCGTGGTGGTGTTTTGGCGGCGGCGATAGGTTGGCTTTGGCCTGGATGATTTATGGTTGCAGATCCCGTTCTCCTCCCTCCCCCTTGCACTTGCTGTGGCCCGAACATGGCTGGTTTTGTTGGGAGCAGCCATTTCTTGCCTAACGGCATGTCGGTTCTTTCGTCTCTCACGCCGACTTCTTTGATGGATGAGGTCGGTTTCATGCTTAACGGTTTGTGTTGGATGGTGGCTAGTGTTTTGGGGTTTTGCTGGGTGGGTTTGGATGTGGCAGACCCGGTCGCTGTGGTGGGCAAATCCTCAAGGGTCAGTGGTGTTTCGGCGGTGGCGGCAATAGGTAGTTCTGGTCGCTGGATTGTTACGGGAGTTGCTGCTGGTGGTTGACGTTGGGGCAGTGGTGATTTGTTGGGTTCATTGGTGTCTTGGAGAGGGGCGGTTGGTCCGTCATTGGGGCAACAACATGGGCTTGTTCCCCGGGTTCCGGCGGCGGTGGTGGCAAAGGTCGTTTTCCTCTTCAAGTGGCTGGCGTGTAGCGGTGTTGGCGACAGGGGTGGCAACGCTTTGTTGGGAGTCTATTTAGGGTTTTATTGGTTGGGCTTGGCCCATTTTATCTAGGCTTTTTTGGGCCTTGGGTGTTTTTTATGAGCTGAATGTTTTATCTGGGTCTTTTAGGACCTATGAGGGTGTTGGGCTTATGCCTTTTAGGAGGGTATCCTTGATTGATTTCTTACCAATCATGGAACATGACTCGGATTGGGCTGACATTTATTTGTTTGTTGTTTCCTTGTCCTATTAGTCTTGTAACAATTTCAAGATTAATGAAATTTTTTGCTTTTCAAAAAAACGTAGCCTAGGGCTTGACCACTTGGCACGTGTGATGCTTAGGGTATGTCAATCAAAATATTTGTATAAATGGCACAAGAATCCTACTCTTCGAGAAACACCATTTCTAATCAAACGAGTTTAAAAAACCAAATCTTCCGTTCGGGGTCGTTTAACGACATCCCCGAGCCGGTTATCTTAGAGGAGAACGAATCGGCCTAAGGCATGGGTGTTGTGAACCCCTTGACTTAGCCTTGTTTTAATTAGTCTTTTTAATTTTGCGTCATTCACGGAGTTAAGTGAATTCCACCCCCAAATCAAAAGCCAAGTTTGCCGCTTTAAGGTTAAAACCATCATTCATGAATCAATCAACACGCTCAGCACATTCGGTCTCTGTAGAATTGACCCGGACTTACCGGTTATCATGCTACCGCCGGCTTAAACTCTACGCTTGGGGAAATAATATTGGAAAACAATCCAAGGGCGCAAGCATTTTTGACACCATTGTGTGGGATCCAATGGTCCGCTCCGGTGAGTTTGCCTCGCGCCACGCCACTGTAAGTATCCCATTTCATTAGTACATATCGCTTAGTTTACTTTTGTTCAACTAGTATAGTTCTAAGAGCGGATCCCTCTAACCAAACAGTTGATTGTTTAAATTGAGGTTTAACGAAGCTCGAGGAAGTGTATTAGTTTTTATTTTTCTTGTCATATATATAACGAGGCGACGGAATAGCCCCTCGGAACTGTTTGTGGTGAGGCGGTGGTATAACCCCTCCAGTCTACTGTGTTTGGTGCATGCAAGTCTACGTTAAAGATCGTCATCGTAGAATTATTGATTTTGATAATCCATTTGACGACATGGGCGAGCGTGAGCAACCACAACCACCACCACAACCACAAGTGTTGTCCATGCGGCAGTATCTTAACCCCACGCGCCACGTACCACCATCACCCATTGCTCATCCCACATCCACTGCTGAGAATGCCATTTACAGAATTAAGCCAAACACGATTTCCATGTTGCCAGTTTTCTATGGTATGAAATCTCAATGCCCTTACGATCACGTGAGGGACTTTTTGGATCTTGTGAACACGCTTGTGACTGTTGTGGCTAAGCTTGAGTCCGCACGCATGAAATTGTTTCCTTTTTCTCTTAAGGACCAAGCCCGAACATGGCTTTCAACTCTAAAACCGCTTTCCATCACTTCATGGGAAGAAATGGATGATGAATTTCTTAAAAAGTACTACCCTATGCATAAAACCGTGGAGATGAAAAAGTGTCTCCAACTTTGCTGAAAAATCAAATGAACCATTTTTCGCTGTATGGGAGAGGTTTAAAAATCTTTTAACTGCTGTCCCGCATCATGGTTTTTCGGTAAAGGACAAGGTCACGTTTTTCTATGAGGGCATTTCACAAGGCACTCGGCAATTCATTGACACCATGTGCAATTGTGAATTTTTAACCAATAATCCTCAGGGGTGTTATGATTTTCTTGACAAACTCGCCGAGAACAACCAGTCGTGGGATTATGCGGATCCTTCGGACAAGATCTATCATCCGGTGGGTGTGAGTGCGAGTGCCAATCAAGGCTCAGGTGAGAGAGAGAAGTATGTGCTTCAAGAACAAGATTATTTAAATTTTAAGCTCTCCCAAATCACTAAAAAGTTGGAGAATCTGGAATTGAAAAGTGTGAAGGAGTGTGTGCTGTGCGTAACCCAAGGGCATTCAACCGATGATTGCCCGACTTTTCCGGGTTTGAAGGAAATCCTTCATGGTGGAGTAGCGGAACAAGCGGAGATCAATGTTGTCCGTCAACGGTACGACCCTTTTTCGAACACGTACAATCCCGGAACCGACAATCCTGCTTTCGGTTGGGGGGGAACGAATCAAGGGCAAGTTCAAAGGCCACCTCTAGCCTACAACCAAGGCTATCGACCACCCCAGAGTCAAAATTAAAGCCAAGGTCAAGCCCGTTATCCTCCGAATCAACAACACCATGGGTCTAATTTCTATCAACCACCTCAAAAGCGCTCGTTGGAGGAAAGCATGCAATTTTTCATTCAAAGTCAAACGGTGACCAACGAGCAAAATGCTCATGCGTTGAGAGAGATCCAAGGTCAAGTGACTAGGTTAACCACGTCCGTGGGGCAACTTCAACAAGAGAAGGGAAAGTTCCCATCTCAACCACAAGCAAACCCCCAAGGAGTCCATTTGGCATGCACCACGTCGGGCCAAGACTTGAATAATCTTGAGCAAGCTAAGTCAATTTCCGTCTTGAGAAGTGGTAAGGATATTGATAAGACTATCCCTCTGAAACCTACTCCTCCCGTGGTCCCTTCTCTTCCGGTTGTTGTTGAGCAACCTTCTTCGAGTGTCCCGCTTGTGCCACCTAAGGCCGTGGAGCAAGAGCCTCCTGTTTGTCCATTTCCGGCACCTTATCCCCAAAGGTTGAAAGTGTCGGCCAAGCCATCTTCGAACACCGAGGTGTATGAGGTTCTAGAACAAGTTAAGATCAACATTCCTCTTTTGGATGCCATTAGAACCATACCCAAATATGCTAAATTTCTTAAGGATTTATGCATTGTTAAACGCAAGTTGAATGTCCAAAAGAAAGTTTTTCTAACTGAGCAAGTGAGTTCCATTATCCAAACCAACATCGCTCCAAAGTACAAAGACCCCAGTTGTCCTACCATTTCCATTGTCATTTGGGGTAAGAGAGTTGAGAGAGCTTTGCTTGATTTGGGTGCAAGTGTGAATTTGCTTCCGTTTTCGGTGTATGAGCAACTAGGCTTGGGAGAGATGAAACCCACGAGAGTGACGCTTCAATTGGCGGATCGTAGTATCCGCATTCCCAAGGGTTTAGTGGAGGATGTCTTAGTCCAAGTGGACAACTTTGTCTACCCCGTGGACTTTGTGGTTATAGACACGTGTCCCATCGCCAATGCTTCACAAGCACAAACACCCATCATTCTTGGACGCCCCTTCTTGGCAACTTCCAATGTGGTCATCCATTGTCGTAATGGATTGTTGAATATGACGTTCGGGAACATGAAAATGGCGGTGAATGTGCTTAACATAGGGTCTCAAATGGGAGAAGATGATGCCGTTCATGAGGTGATTCTTATTGACACTGTGGTCCAAGAGCACATAGACACTATTCTTTACACGGATCCACTTGAGGTTTGCCTTACCGCCGAGAAGGCGTCGTTCTTAGATTCACCCGAGGTTGTCTCTAGTTGTAAGAATGCACCGTTAGTTGTCAAATAAAAATACTGTTAACTGTAGGAAAGAAATGTTAATTGTCCAATAAAAATACTGTTAACTGTAGGAAAGAAATGTTAATTGTCCAATAAAAATACTGTTAACAATTAAAAGCACAGTTAATAGTGAAATAAAAGTACCGTTAATTGTAAGAATGCACTATTAACAACCAATATTTTTTATACCGAACAACATCTGGGGGAACTAGACAAACAGTCTAGGAAGAAAACAGTAAATTCATGATCGAAAAATATTAGGGGAAAAAAACGCACTCAAATATTATGAGCGATGACGGATACTCCACTTGAGAACAGGAACCGCCAAATTCATGATCACAAACATAGGAACCCAAATTTGTTTACTATTTTCTACTGACTTGGGAATCCAAACAGCCAGGTTTGGAGGTGCCCCTAGTGGTTTCGTGGTACCTAGATTCTCCTGGAGGTTTCTAAGTAGCGACATTCCCTGTCTAACATTGTAGAGGGTTTTTTCCCTAAATAATTGGTACTCCTGGTGGTTTTAAGGTACCGCGATTCTCTTGGAGGTTTCTCGGTACCGAGATTCCCGGTCCAACATTTGAGAGGGGGTTTTCTCTAATAATCGCGAAACCGAGACTGGGATCCAAGGTTATTGATATCGTTCCGTACCAGATGGTACGTACCATTTTGGAGAGAAATCGGTACAAATAAAGCCATATTTCGTCTCGTGTGATTTTTGACCATTACCGGAGGTACTGGAGAGTACCATTCGGTTGCGCCGAGTACCGAAGAGCACCGGTGTACGAACCAACATTATAAAAATGAAGAAGTGTCAAGGGAGAAAGAGAGAAGAAGAAAACAGCCAAAGTTGCGGTCCGACGATCTTTTTTCGGTCTTTGTTCCGGCCAGAGAGGTATCGTTCAGATCTTTGTCCGCCATTGGAAGCCTCTAGTTCTTTCTTCTTACCACTACATTTTGTCTTCATTCCATTTCTCTTCCAATAATTGCTATGCTTCAGATGAGTAGAGAAAGAGCCTTGGGGTATTAAACTGGAAGAAAGTGGTCTTTACAGACTTTATCCCAAACAAAAAAGAGTAGACTAGAAAGTCTAGAATATTGGCAGGTGTGTGTCTTTTTTTTTCCCCTGAGTGTAGACAGGTGCAAAGCACTTAGGGACTCTCTTAGAGGTTTCTCGGTACCGAGATTCCTGGTCGAACTTTTCAGAGGGTTTTTTCCCTTAGTAATCGATGCCCCTGGTGGTTCTGTGGTCCTGAGATTCTCCTTGAGGTTTCTCGTTACCGAGACTCCCGGTCGAACATTTCAGATGGTTTTTCCCCCTAATAATCATGAAACCTGGACCAACAATCTCTGTACCGAGAAAACTCAAAGGGAGAATCTTGATACCTCCGAACCGCCTAGAATCTCGGTACCATGAAACTTCATCCCGAAAAACACCGTTAATTGTAAGAATGTACCGTTGGTTGTCAAATTAAAATACTGTTAAGTGTGGGAAGGATATCTTAATTGTCCAATAAAAATACTGTTAACAATTAAAAAGCACAGTTAATAGTGAAATAAAAGTAGTTTTAATTGCGAGAATGGATTGTTAACGGCCACTATATTTTATACCGAACAGCATCTGGGGGAACTAGACAAACAGTCCCTAAAGAAAACAGTAAATCATGACCGAAGAATATTAGGGGAAAAAAATGCTGGATACTCCACTTGAGAACAGGAACCGCCCAATTTCATTATCACAGACATGGGAACCCAAATGTATTTACTATTTTCTACTGAGTTGGGAACCCAAACAACCAGGTTTCGCAGTGGCCTTGGTGGTTTCGCGGTACCTAGATTCTCCTAGAGGTTTCTAGTAGCGACAGTCCCGGTCTAACATTGCAGAGGGTTTTTTCCCTGAAAAATCGGTACCCCTGGTGGTTTTAAGGTACCGAGATTCCATTGGAAGTTTCTCGGTAACGAGATTCCCGGTCCAACATTTGAGAGGGTTTTTCCTCTAATAATCGCGAAACCTAGATGGGGATCCAAGGTTGTTGATATCGTTCCGTACCGGACGGTACGTAACCATTTTTGGGAGAAATCGGTACAAATAAAGCCATATTCCGTCTCGTGTGATTTTTTGACCATTACCGGAGGTATTAGCAAGTACCGTTCGGTTGCGACGAGTACTGGAGAGTACCGGCGTACGAACCAACATTATAAAAATGAAGAAGTGTCGAGGGAGAAAGAGAGAAGAAGAAAACTCGAGGCCAAAGTTGCTGTCCGACGATCTTTTTCCGGATCTACGTTCCGGCCAGAAAGGTCTTGTTCAGATCTGTGTCCGCCATTGGAAGCCTCTAGTTCTTTCTTCTTATCACTGCATTTTGTCTTCATTCCATTTCTCTTTCGATAATTGTTACGCCTCAGATGAGTAGAGAAAGGGCCTTGGGAGTATTAAACTAGAAGAAAGTGGTCTTAACATACTTTACCTCAAAGAAAAAAGAGAAGACTAGAAAGCCTAGAATATAGGCAGGTGTGTTCTTTTTTATTCCCCTGAGTATAGACAGGTGCAAAACACTTAGGGACTCTCTTAGAGGTTTCTCGGTACCAAGATTCCCGGTCGAACATTTCAGAGGGTTTTTTAACCTAGTAATCGATGCCCCTGGTGGTTCTGCGGTCCTATGATTCTCCTAGAGGTTTCTTAGTAACGAGATTCCCAACCAAACATTTCAGAAGGTTTTTTCCCCCAATAACAGCGAAACCTGGACCAACTATCTCTGTACCGAGAAAACTGAAAGGGAGAATCTCGATACCCCGAAACGGGCCTGGGAATCTCGGTGCTGTGAAACTTCATCCGGAAAAAGACGGTTAATTGTAAGAATGCACCGTTAGTTGTCAAATAAAAAAACTGTTAACATTGGGAAAGAAATGTTAATTGTCCAATAAAAATACTGTTAACAATTAAAAGCACAGTTAATAATGAAATACAAGTACAGTTAATTGTGAGAATGCACTGTTAACAGCCACTATTTTTTATACCGAACGACATCTGGGGGAACTAGACAAACAGTCCAGGGAGAGAACAATAAAATCATGATCCAAGAATATTAGGGGGAAAAAATGCTCTCAAATATTATGAGCGATGACGGATACTCCACTTGAGAACAGTAACCGCCCGAATTCATGATCACAAACATGGGAACCCAAATTCGTTTAATATTTTCTACTGACTGGGAATGGAAACTGCCAGGTTTGGCGGTGCCCCTGGTGGTTTCTTGGTACCTAGATTCTCTTGAAGGTTTCTAGGTGGTGACATTCCCGGTCTAACGTTGCAGATGGTTTTTTCCCTGAATAATCGGTACCCCTAGTGGTTTTTAGGTACCGCTATTCTCTTGGAGGTTTCTCGGTACCGAGATTCCCGGTCCAACATTTGAGATGGTTTTTTCTCTAATAATCGCAAAACCTAGACCGGGATCCAAGGTTATTGATATCGTTCTGTACCGGACGGTACGTACCATTTTGGTGGGAAATCGGAACAAATAAAGGCATATTCCGTCTAGTGTGATTTTTTTACCATTACCGGAGGTACCGGCGAGTACCGTTCGGTTGCGACGCGTACTTGAGAGCACCGGCGTACGAACCAATATTATAAAAAGTAAGAAGTGTCGAGGGAGAAAGAGTGAAGAAGAAAACTCAAAGCCAAAGTTGCTGTCTGACGATCTTTTTCCGATCTTTGTTCCGACCAGAGTGGTCTCGTTCAGATCTGTGTCTGCATTTTGTCTTCATTCAATTTCTCTTCCGATAATTGTTACACCTCAGATGAGTAGAGAAACGACCTTGAGAGTATTAAACTAGAAGAAAGTGGTATTTACAGATTTCACCCCAAAGAAAAAACAGAAGACTAGAAAGTCTCGAATATAGGCAGGTGTTTTTTTTTTTTTCCCTTGAGTATAGACAGGTGCAAAACACTTAGGGACTCTCTTAGAGGTTTCTCAGTACCGAGATTCCCGGTCGAACATTTTCAGAGGATTTTTTCCCTAGGAATCGATGCCCCTGGTGGTTCTGCAGTCCAAATATTCTCCTAGAGGTTTCTCAGTACCGAGATTCCCGGTCAAACATTTCAGAAGGTTTTTTCCCCTAATAATCGCGAAACCTGGACCAACTATCTATGTATCGAGAAAACTAAAAGGGAGAATCTCGATACCCCGAAACCGGCCTAGGAATCTCGGTACTGTGAAACGCCATCCGGAAAAAGACCGTTAATTGTAAGAATGCACCGTTAGTTGTCAAATAAAAATAATGTTAACTGTAGGAAAGAAATGTTATTTGTCCAATAAAAATGATATTAACAATTAAAAGCACAGTTATTAGTGAAATAAAAGTACTGTTAATTGTGAGAATGCACTGTTAACCACCACTATTTTTTATACCGAACAACATCTGGGGGAACTAGACAAACAGTTTAGGAAGAAAATAGTAAATTCATGATCGAAGAATATTAGGGGAAACAAATGCTCTCAAATATTATGAGCAATGACAGATACTGCACTTGAGAATGGGAACCGCCCGAATTCATGATCACAAACATGGGAACCCAAATTTGTTTACTATTTTCTACTGACTTGGGAATCCAAATAGCCAGGTTTCGTGCCGCCCCTGGTGGTTTCGGGGCACCTAGATTCTTCGGGAGGTCTCTAGGAAGTGACATTCCCGTTCTAACATTGCTGAAGGTTTTTTCCTTGAATAATCGGTACCCCAAATGGTTTTAGGGTACCAAGATTGTCTTGGAGGTTTCTCGATACTGAGATTCCCGGTCCCACATTTGAGAGGGTTTTTTCTCTAATAATTGCAAAACCTTGATGGGGATCCAAGGTTATTGATATCGTTCCGTACTGGACTGTACGTACCATTTTTGGGAGAAATCGGTACAAATAAAGCCATATTCCGTCTCGTGTGATTTTTTGACCATTACCCGAGGTACCGGCGAGTACCGTTCGATTGCGAGGCGTACTGGAGAGCACCGGCGTACGAAACAACATTATTAAAATGAAGAAGTGTCGAGGGAGAAAGAGAGAAGAAGAAAACTCAAAGCCAAAGTTGCTGTCCGACGATCTTTTTCCGATCTATGTTTCGATTAGAGAGGTCTCGTTCAGATCTGTTTCTGCATTTTGTCTTCATTCAATTTCTCTTCCGAAAATTGTTATGCCTCAGATGAGTAGAGAAAGGGCCTTGGGAGTATTAAACTTGAAGAAAGTGGTCTTTACAGACTTTACCCTAAAGAAAAAAGAGAAGACTAGAAAGTCTCGAATAAAGGTTGGTGTTTTTTTTTTTCACAGAAAATAGACAGGTGCAAAACACTTAGAGGTTTCTCAGTACTGAGATTCCCGGTCAAACATTTCAAAGTGATTTTTCCCCTAGTAATCGATGCCCTTGGTGGTTCGACGGTCCAGAGATTCTCTTAGAGGATTCTCAGTACCGAGATTCCTGGTCAAACATTTCAGAAGGTTTTTTCCCCTAATAATCACGAAACCTGTTAATTGTAAGAATGCACCGTTAGTTGTTAAATAAAAATATTGTTAAATGTACGAAAGAAATGTTAATTGTCCAATAAAAATACTGTTAACAATTAAAAGCACAGTTAATAGTGCAATAAAAGTACTGTTACTTGTAAGAATGCACTGTTTACAGCAACTATTTTTTTATACCGAACAGCATCTGGGAGAACAAGACAAACATTCCAGGAAAAAAATAGTAAATTAATGATCGAAGAATATTAGGGGGAAAAAACGCTCGCAAATATTATGAGCGATGACAGACGCTCCACATGAGAACAGGAACCGTTCGAATTCATGATCACAAACATGGGAACCCAAATTTGTTTACTATTTTCTACTGACTTGGGAATCCAAACTGCCAGGTTTCGCGGTGCCCCTGGTGGTTTCGCGGCACCTAGATTCTCCTGGAGGTCTCTAGGTAGCGACATTCCCGGTCTAACATTGATGAAGGTTTCTCGGCATCGAGATTCCCGGTCCAACATTTGAGGGGGTTTTTTCTCTAATAATCGCGAAACCTAGACCGGGATCCAATGTTATTGATATCGTTCCGTACCGGACGGTACATACCACTTTTGGTAGAAACTGGTAAAAATAAAGCCATATTCCGTCCCGTGTGATTTTCCGACCATTACCAGAGGTACCAGTAAGCACAGTTAATAGTGAAACAAAATTACTATTAATTGTGAGAATGCACTGTTAGCAACCACTATTTTTTTTACCAAACAACATTTGGGAGAACTAGACAAACAGTCCAGGAAGAAAACAGTAAATTCACGATCGAAGAATATTAGGGGAAAAAAACCCTCGCAAATATTATGAGCAATGACGGATACTCCACTTGAGAATAGGAACCGCCCGAATTTATGATCACAAACATGGGAACCCAAATTTGTTTACTATTTTCTACTGACTTTGGAATACAAATAGCTAGGTTTCGCGGTGCCCCTGGTTGTTTCGCAGCACCTAGATTCTCCTGGAGGTTTCTAGGTAGTGACATTCCCGGTCTAACGTTGCAGAGGGTTTTTTCACCTAATAGTTGGTACCCATGGTGGTTTTATGGTATCGCGATTCTCTTGGAGGTTTCTTGGTACCGAGATTCTCGGTCCAACATTTGAGAGGGTTTTTTCTCTAATAATCTCAAAACCTTGACAGGGATCCTAGGTTATTGATATCGTTCCGTACCGGACGTTACGTACCATTTTTGGGAGAAATCGGTACAAATAAAGCCATATTCCACCTAGAGTGATTTTTTTACCATTACCGGAGGTACCAGCGAGTACCGTTCGGTTGCGACGCTTTCTGGAGAGCACCAGCGTACGAACCAATATTATAAAAATGAAGAAGTGTCGAGGGAGAAAGAGAGAAGAAGAAAACTCAAAGCCAAAGTTGTTGTTCGACGATTTTTTTCCGATCTATGTTCCGACCAGAGAAGTCTCGTTCAAATCTATGTCCGCATTTTGTCTTCATTCAATTTTCTTCCGATAATTGTTACGCTTCAGATGAGTAGAGAAAGGGCCTTGGGGGTGTTAAACTGGAAGAAAGTGGTCTTTACAGACTTTACCCCAAAGAAAAAAAGTGAAGACTAGAAAGTCTCGAATACAGGTTGGCGTTTTTTTTTTTTTCCCTTGAGTATAGAAAGGTGCAAAACACTTAGGGACTCTCTTAGAGGTTTCTAGGTACCGCGATTCCCGGTCAAACATTTCAAACGGTTTTTTCCCCTAATAATCGCGAAACCTGGACCAACTATCTATGTACAGAGAAAACAAAAAGGAAGAATCTCGATACCCCGAAACCAGCCTGGGAATCTCGATACCCTGAAACCTCATCCGGAAAAAGACCGTTAATTGTAAGAATGCACCGTTAGTTGTCAAATAAAAATATTGTTAACTGTAGGAAAGAAATGTTAATTGTCCAAAAAAAAATACTATTAACAATTAAAAACACAGTTAATAGTGAAATAAAAGTACAGTTAATTGATATCATTCTGTATCGGTCGATACATACCACTTTTGGGAGAAACTGGTACAAATAAAGTCATATTCCGTCCCGTGTGATTTTTCGACCATTACTAGAGGTACCAGCGAGTACCGTAAGCACAGTTAACAGTGAAACAAAAGTACTGTTAATTGTGAGAATGCACTGTTAGCAACGACTATTTTTTATACCGAACAACATTTGGGGGAACTAGACAAACAGTCCAGGAAGAAAATAGTAAATTCATGATCGAAGAATATTAGGGGAAAAAAACGCTCTCAAATATTATGAGCAATGACGGATACTCCACTTGAGAACAGGAACCGCCCGAATTCATGATCACAAACATGGGAACCCAAATTTGTTTACTAATTTCAACTGACTTGCTAATCGAAACTGCCAGGTTTCGAGGTGCCATTGGCTGTTTCGTGGGACCTAGATTCTCCTGGAGGTTTCTAGGTAGTGACATTCCCGGTCTAACGATGCAGAGGGTTTTTTCCCCGAATAATCGGTACCCCTAGTGGTTTTAAGGTACTGCGATTCTCTTGGAGGTTTCTCGGTACCGAAATTCGCAGTCCAACATTTGGGAGGGTTTTTTCTCTAATATTCGCAAAACCTAGACGGGGATCCCAGGTTATTGATATCGTTTCGTACCGGACGGTACGTACCATTTTTGGGAGAAATCGGTACAAATAAAGCCATATTCCACCTAGTGTGATTTTTTTACCATTACCGGTGGTATCGGCGAGTACCGTTCGGTTGCGACGCTTTCTGGAGAGCACCGGCGTACGAACCAACATTATAAAAATGAAGAAGTGTCGAGGGAGAAAGAGAGAAGAAGAAAACTCAAAGCCAAAGTTGTTGTCCGACGATTTTTTTCCGATCTATGTTCTGACCAGAGAGGTCTCGTTCAGATCTATGTCCGCATTTTGTCTTCATTCAATTTCTCTTCCGATAATTGTTACGCCTCAGATGGGTACAGAAAGGACTTTGGGAGTGTTAAACTGGAAGAAAGTGGTCTTTATAGACTTTACCCCAAAGAAAAAAGAGAAGACTAGAAAGTCTCGAATAGAGGCATGTGTTTTTTTTTTTTTTTTTTTCCGCTGATTGTAGACAGGTGCAAAACAATTAGGGACTCTCTTAGAGGTTTCTCGGTACCGAGATTCCCGGTCGAACATTTTAGAGGGATTTTTCCCCTAGTAAACGATGCCCATGGTGGTTCGACGGTCCAGAGATTCTCCTAGAGGATTCTCAGTACCGAGATTCCTCGTCAAACATTTCAGAAGGTTTTTTCCCCTAATAATCACGAAACCTGGACCAACTATCTATGTACCGAGAAAACAAAAAGGGAGAATCTCAATACCCCAAAACAGGCCTAGGAATCTCAGTACTGTGAAACCTCATCCGGAAAAAGATCGTTAATTGTAAGAATGCACCGTTAGTTGTCAAAGGGGTACCTATTATTCAAGGAAAAAACCTTCAGCAATGTTAGACCGGGAATGTCGCTACCTAGAAATCTCCAGGAGAATCTATGTACCGCGAAACCACCAGGGGCACCGCGAAACCAAGCTGTTTGGATTCCTAAGTCATTAGAAAATAGTAAACAAATTTGGGTTCCCATTTTTGTGATCATGAATTCAGGCGGTTCCTGTTCTCAAGTGGAGTATCCGTCATCGCTCATAATATTTGAGAGCGTTTTTTTCCCCTAATATTCTTCGATCATAAATTTAATGTTTTCTTCTTGGACTGTTTGTCTAATTTCCCCAGATGTTGTTTGGTATAAAAAATAGTGGTTGTTAACAGTGCATTCTCACAATTAACAATACTTTTGTTTCACCATTAACTGTGCTTACGGTACTCGCTGGTACCTCTGGTAATGGGAGAAAAATCACACGGGATGAAATATGACTTTATTTTTACTAGTTTCTCCCAAAAGTGGTATGTACCGTCTGGTACGGAACGATATCAATAACCATGGATCCCGGTCTAGGTTTTTCAATTATTAGAGAAAAAAACCCTCTCAAATGTTGGACCCGAAATCTCGGTACCGAGAAACCACCAAGATAATCTCGGTACCTTAAAACCACCATGGGGACTGATTATTCAGGGAAAAAACCTTAAGCAATGTTAGACCGGGAATGCCGCTACCTAGAAAACTCCAGGAGAATCTTGGTGCCGCTAAACCACCAGGGGCACTGCCAAACCTGGCTGTTTGGATTCCTAAGTCAGTAGAAAATAGTAAACAAATTTGGGTTCCCATGTTTGTGATCATGAATTCGGGCGGTTCATGCTCTCAAGTGGAGTATCCGTCATCGCTCATAATATTTGAGAGCGCTTTTTTTTCCCCTAATATTCTTCGATCATGAATTTAATGTTTTCTTCCTGGACTGTTTGTCTAGTTCCCCCAGATGTTGTTCAGTATAAAAAATAGTGGTTGTTAACAGTGCATTCTCACAATTAACAGTACTTTTGTTTCACTATTAACTTTGCTTACGGTACTCATTGGTGACTTTGGAAGTGGTAGAAAAATAACACTTGAGGGAATATGGCTTTATTTGTACCAGTTTTTCCCAAAAGTGGTATGTACCATCCGGTACAGAACGATATCATTAACCTTGGATCCCGGTCTAGGTTTCACGATTATTAGAGACAAAACCTTCTCAAATGTTGGACCGGAAATCTCAGTACCGAGAAACCACCAAGATAATCTCGGTACCGTAAAAACACCAGGGGTACCGATTATTCAAGGAAAAAACCTTCAGCAATGTTAGACCGGGAATGTCGCTACCTAGAAACCTCTTGGAGAATCTAGGTGTCGTGAAACCACCAGGGGAACCGCGAAACCTAGCTGTTTGGATTCCTAAGTCAATAGAAAACAATAAACAAATTTGGGCTCCCATGTTTGTGATCATGAATTCGGGCGGTTCCTGATCTCAAGTGGAGTATCCGTCATCGCTCATAATATTTGAGAGCATTTTTTCCCCGTAATATTCTTCGACCATGAATTTAATGTTTTCTTCCTGGACTGTTTGTCTAGTTCCCCCAAATGTTTTTCTGTATAAAAAATAGTGGCTGTTAACAGTGGAATCTCACAGTTAACAGTACTTTTGTTTCACTATTAACTGTGCCTACGGTACTCGCTGGTACATTTGATAATGGTAGAAAAATCACACGGGATGAAATATGACTTTATTTGTATCGGTTTCTCCCAAAAGTGGTATGTACTGTTCGGTACGGAACGATGTCAATAACCTTGGATCTCGGTCTAGGTTTCGCGACTATTAGAGAAAAAAAACCCTCTCTAATGTTGGACCAGAAATCTCGGTACCGAGAAACCACCAAGATAATCTCGGTACCTTAAAACCACCAGGGGTACCGATTATTAGGGGAAAAAACCTTCAGCAATGTTAGACCGGGAATATCGCTACCTAGAAACTTCCAGGAGAATCTAGGTGCCGCGAAACCACCAGGGGCACCGCCAAACCTGGCTGTTTGGATTCCTAAGTCAGTAGAAAATAGTAAAAAATTTGGGTTCCCGTGATTGTGATCATGAATTCGGGCGGTTCGTGTTCTCAAGTGGATTATCCGTCATCGCTCATAATATTTGAGAGCGTTTTTTTCCCTTAATATTCTTTGATCATGAATTATATGTTTTCTTTCTGGACTGTTTGTCTAGTTCCCCCAGATGTTGTTCGGTATAAAAAATAGTGGTTGTTAACAGTGCATTCTCACAATTAATAGTACTTTTGTCTAACTATTAAATTTGCTTACGATACTCGCTGGTAACTCTGGTAGTGGTAGAAAAATCACACTTGAGGGAATAAGGCTTTATTTGTACCAGTTTCTCCCAAAAGTGGTATGTACCATCCGGTACGGAACGATATCAATAACCTTGGATCCCGGTCTAGGTTTCACGATTATTATAGAAAAAACCCTCTCAAATGTTGGACCGGAAATCTCGGTACCGTGAAACCACCAAGATAATCTTGGTACCTTAAAACCACCAGGGGTACCTATTGTTCAAGGAAAAAACCTTCAGCAATGTTAAACCGGGAATGTCACTACCTAGAAATCTCCAGGAGAATCTATGTGCCGCGAAACCACCAGGGGCACCGCAAAACATGGCTGTTTGGATTCCTAAGTCATTAGAAAATAGTAAACAAATTTGGGTTCCCATTTTTGTGATCATGAATTCAGGCGGTTCCTGTTCTCAAGTGGAGTATCCGTCATTGCATTGAGAACGTTTTTTTACCCTAATATTCTTCGATCATGAATTTAATATTTTCTTCCTGGACTGTTTGTCTAGTTCCCCCAAATGTTGTTGGGAATAAAAAATAGTAGCTGTTAACAGTGCATTCTCACAATTAACAGTACTTTTGTTTCACCATTAACTGTGCTTACGGTACTCGCTGGTACCTCTGGTAATGGGAGAAAAATCACACGGGACGAAATATGACTTTATTTGTACCAGTTTCTCCCAAAAGTGGTATGTACCATCCGGTACGAAACGATATTAATAACCATGGATCCCTGTCTAGGTTTTGCAATTATTAGAGAAAAAAACCCTCTCAAATGTTGGACCAGAAATCTTGGTACCGAGAAATCACCAAGATAATCTCGGTACCTTAAAACCATCACGGCTACTGATTATTCAGGGAAAAAACCTTAAGCAATGTTAGACCGGGAATGTCGCTACATAGAAACCTCCAGGAGAATCTAGGTGCCGCTAAACCACCGGGGCACCGCTAAACCTGGCCGTTTGGATTCCTAAGTCATTAGAAAATAGTAAACAAATTTGGGTTCCCATATTTGTGATCATTAATTCGGGCGGTTCATGTTCTCAAGTAGAGTATCCGTCAGGACGCAGCGGCGAGGCTAGTAACCATGCACGTGCAATGCAAAAGCTTAACAATAAAATCTTTTCAAAAATCCCACAAATATTTTTCAAGTTTGGCTCGCTTTTTAAATTAATCAAGACCTTGAAATTTTACTCATGGAAACAATCGGGAAAGCTTCAGTCCAGACTGATCGGGCTTTCACCCTGACATCAATCCTTTCTAGTATAGCGTGAAGCATGTACTTGGTGTCAAGCTTTCGAAGAGTCGTTTTACAAGTGTAAAATGTCAAAATAAAGATTAATTTAAAAAATATCGATCCCCAGTAGAATCGCCATTTTGTGGACGTCACTTCGCGGGCGAAGTATCCACGCGTTTTCGTTGAATTTGTGAAAAGGGGCGATCCGGGAAAAAAAAGAAAAATTTAGGTACCCGAGAAACTGTTTAGAAAAATAATGACTCTCATGCCGCTGAAAAAAGGGTTTGATCTGCGAGAAATAGAGATTTGGGTTCAGGAGCCAGGTTACCCGCAGGGAAGGTTTTGTTCGAAAAATGCACCCCGCGTGCCCGGGACTTTCCGGTCTGTACTAAATCTTTGTGGGATTTTTCTGAAAATATTTTATTGAAAACTTTAAAACACACAAACAACATATCAAGTAATAACATGTTTAAGAGAAATAAATAATAATAACAAATCAAATAACGTGCAGTCAAGTATAAAAATACAAGAAAATCGATCTAGAGGGGAGGTAAACGCAAAATTAGAAAGAAAAGGGGGGTTAACTATGATTTAACCTTTATGGTTTTAACCAAAAACAGAGCATCGCGACCCAGAAAACAGAGCAAAAAAATGTTTTACCAGTAACGCCGTACGGTGTCCAAAGTTATGCCGCACGGTGTACCTTGGACGTCGTACGGTGCCTCTGTGCATGCATTTTTCAAAAAAAGTTTTCATTTTCGTCTGATTGAAACCGGCTTCTGTTTTTGGGCAAAGACCACATTATTTATCAATCAAAATAAGTTTAGAAAATGGTTTTGATTGATAGATGTACCTCATTTTTGGATACGGCATTCCGCAACAATGGACGATGTCGCGTAATACCTACCTGAGAGGCTAGAATGTTACTGAAATGTCTTCTCCTGGACTCAAGGAAGAGCTCAGAAGATTGCTACTTCAATTTGAACGCGAATGTATACCTTGGATTTGCTTGGTTACGGCAAAGTCTTTGAAACGGGATAGGTTTGGAGGCTGAAAATGGTAATGGTAGACTTGTGGAAATGAAGGGTTTTGCGTATGGTTTGAATTCGAAATGGTTTCGACAGAGTAACGAGGAGATGGTAAGTTTTGGTTTGAGAGAGAGAGAGATTTTCTGAGAATTGGGTCAATCTCCCTCAGGCCGTTCCTTCTCATGCTTTATATAGACGGAGTTTTGAGCTCATCATTCAGCCGCCAGGGAATAAAAATCATTCGTCGAATCGTATCATTGCTCTGAGCTGCTGGAGTTTCCCGGGAATCCTGTTGATGGGACAAGGGATACCGTACGGTGTCTAAAAGTGTACCGTATGGTGCACATATTGACACCGCGCGGTGCAAAAAGGAATTTCAAGCTGTACAGTTCTCGGTTTTGGGTCGTACGGTTCAGGTGATTCTGGGTTTTTTTGGTTTGTTTGATCCATCCGACTCAAGGAGCTGTTCCAAGGTACATTTCGCGCATTCTTTTCATCATTGGGGGTGCACAAGTTATTCAAAATTGGGGTGTCTACAACATCCACACATATTTCATTAATCTTCTCAATGCATTTATGTGTTTTCGCATGAATTCGTAGTCAAAGTCTATTCAAATGGTATTTTCAAAATCCCTTAAACATCTAGTAGAGACCGGTGGTCACACCGGGCGAGAGGGGTGCTTTAAATTCCTTCCCCTCTCATAACCTAGCTCCCAGACTCGAGAAATCTCATTTTGTGAGGCCGGTAAAGCATTTTCCATTTCAAGGGTAAAAGAGTCATTTTCAAACTGGTTTCTCGGGTACGATCCTCAAACCCGGGTGGCGACTCCATTCAATCAATCAAATCGGTTTTTCCTAACCGAAATCAATTTCGTGGACTTTCCCGCGGGGTGTTCACAATATTTTGTTAGAGAGAGAATAAGGATGAATATAACTCTCTCCTCTCTCTTTTCTCTGCCACTTTTCATCTTTTATTAGGCTAGTTTTTGCTCTCCCCTCTCTCCTCCACTGGAGAGAAACCAAGCTTTTTGTCTCTATATTTACCATGTAAGCTTTCCTTTCCCGTTAATTTCTCGTGTATTAAACTTGTTACTCTTGTTTAGATCGTTCTATAAATCTTGTTTGTTTTCATTTTTATCAAGTATTTAGTTTTTGTGTTTTTCTTGCTATTTCCTTAGTAAACTCTTACTTGTAGTAATTGTTCGATAATTTCTCAAGTGTTAATGATGTAGGCAAACCTATGATTAGTGTTAAAAATCAGTTTTTAGAGTAATAAATCATGTTGATAGTTTTCTTCAAATTTCTAGGCTTGTAATGTATGAGTAGTTTTTATAGGCTTAGTCATGGGGTGATTAATACTCCATGACTCGGGGTTTAATCCATCCATCTGGTTCATTTAGCACACATTGCTTATTTACCAAAAATTTGGGGTTTCATTTTTATGTACCAAAGTGTGGATTTGTCAACCCCTTTAATCACACGTAGCCAAGGGTTTCATCACTTGGCACGTGGGATGCTTTGGGCGATGTCAATTCATTCGTTTGCAAAATGAACTGAAAACCCCTAATCTTTGTTAAACACATTTTCTAGTAAAAGGTTTTAACCCGAGGGGATGGATTAACCAGAGTCATGGTCGTTAAATACCCCTAGACTTTGCCTTAATTTAATTAGTTGCTTTTAATCTTTCGAGTCGTTCTCGAAGTTGAGAGAATTCCACCAAACAAACTACAAAATTTTAGTTTGCCGCTGTAAGGCTAAAATCCTCACTCACAAGTCAACCATCATGCAAGGTGCATTCGGTCCCTGTGGATTCAACCTGGACTTACCGGTTATTATGCTACCGCCGACCTAGCCCTACGCTTGGGGTGACACCAATTGTACGAGGATAAAATCCACGTAAGGTCTTGATCACATACCTCCTCGCCGGAACCCTAGATCTGCAAGACAAACAAAGGTTAGAGCACCTATGCCTCTCGTCGGCAAAGGCCCTCCGATGCTCAAGTTAGTACTGGATCTACTAATCAAGCAAAGAACAATGCATATGACAAGGTATCACAACCTTTCTTCATGGGCATAGTGTTGTATTTGTAGGTGTAGATGTCTCATGGATTTGGGCATCTTGTGCCCCTTGTTTTCTAATCACATTAGGGAACCTTTCCTAATAGGATTCTTCCTAATCCTTATAGGTGTGGCAGTGACAGTTTATGCAAGATTTCTTCTTGCAATAGATCTTATTTCCATATAGGACTCTTTTCCTATGTGGAATTCCTTCCTATATGTGATGCCCTCCTAATCACATTAGGATTTACTCATGTCAACCCCTTAATTTATGGGATTGCTCCTTATCACTTAAGGAGTCGACTCAGAATATTCTGGAATGTCTCACCGCCATACATACTAAAGCGGTGTCGGGCTTCCACGTAGCTCGACATAACTCATACATAGCTCAGCCGATTCGTGCCGATCTGTCACTAGGCTGAATTATGTACATCCTGATTTATTAATCTAATTTATTATCTTGACCCTATTCATGGTCAACCCTGCTCGGCACATGGTTAAGGACTCCCTATATGGTGCTGAGCAACTCACCCCTTCGTGGTGGCTAATTAGGGCACGTGCTCTGCCCATCCCAAGGGTATTTAAGTTTTACCCACTGCAATTGCTCCCCAGCTCTGCTCACTGCTGTCATTCATCAACAGTGTGCAGGGCTTCAACGGTCTTTAATACATTTTGCTGCACCCCCCCTTCACGTGGGGAGCAGGGTTGCTTTTGCATTAAATGTGAAGTGACCCGTTGGTAAGTAGATAAGCACAAAGGACGTTTTTTGCTAACGCACTTCGTGTGTCATGCCCTACTTTATGGAGTTTTGGGCAGGATAATCATTACACCTACCCCCTAAACCCTTAAGCTTCCAACTGCCTCCATTCTTCCTTATCAGAGGCAAAAATAGAGAGAGAAGAAGACATTCCACCATTTTCGCCATTTCAGAGCTTGTGATTTGCAAAAAAATCCTCCAAATCATCTCCGCCCTCCGTCGGAAACCTCCCTCCGTTCCTGTCGGAGAGTCTCATCTTAAGTCCTCTTTTCACATAAGTTTTTCTTTCCTCAGACTTCGATTTCCAGTGTGTGTCTATTCATCTTCATTTTTCTTCTTTCTGGGTTTCAACTGTGAAACCCTAATCACCTTCATCATGGGTAAACATAGGGCTCTCCTTAGTAATGCCCAAAAAATCCAAGAATTTCGTCAGAAATACGAAATTCCAAACGACGTACAATTTCGCCTAGATGGTCGAGATGACTTAGGCGAACATGGGCAAACTGGGGGAAAAATCCACATCCCCCTTATTTTTGTTGTGGAAGGAGGTCTGAAATTCCCTCTCCACCCTTTCTTCCGTGAAGTTTGTAATAGGTGTTCCTTCTGCCCAATGCAGTTGTGCCCCAATTTTGTTAGGGCAGTCATAGGTACTATTGCCCTAAACCAATTGCTAGGTTTAGAGCTGAACTGGTGGGACTTACACTACATTTATAGTGTAGTCCCAACAGCTGACAAGTCTTACTATTTCAAGGCCAGGAACACCAAATAGAAACTTATTTCCGACCTCCCCAATTCCTCAAAGGGAGCGGGAGATGATTACCTCGTCGTGACTGGTAATTGGGAGCCCAAAGATGCAGAGGGAAATACTGTTGGCTACTTTTGTCCCACAGCTGCAGGGCATCCACGTTAGTATTCTGTCCATCAATTTATCTACTTTGTGTTCAATACTTTTCACTGACTGGTGATATTACTTTCTTGTGCTTTTTGCAGCGGTTAATTTAAACAAGCACGGACGTCTGAATCACGGCATCTTACACCGCCGCGACAATCTAAGGTCGCAAGCAACTTTCACGTCTTGGAGGGTAATGGTGGGTTCACTCATAGAGAAGTGGAAAGTATGGGTCTCTGGTTGCCACCTTTCCATGAGCATCGTTAATGAGGTCTAGAATAGGCTGCAAGGGGAGGTCCAAAGCACGCTGTTGTCGTTCGTAACCCCGAACATTGATAGTTTTGGAGTGGGTAAAATCTGATTACCCTACTATTAGGCATAGCACGTGCCTATGGCGGTCACCACGAGAGGGTGAATAGCTCGGCACCACATAGGGAGTCCTTAAACCCTGTGCCGATCTAGTTTAGCCACGAATGAGGCTAGAACCATTAAAGAGTAAACTAATAAATCAGGGTGCACTAGCTCGGCGTAAGGCATAAAGAACGCCCCTTGTATGGCCGAGCTAGGTAGGCTACGCGTATAACTTGAATAGCATTCTGGAATACATAATTCAGCTCGGCGTAATGAGCTTAACTATGTACGAGTTATTCCGAGCTACGTGGAAGCACGACACCACCACGAGTAGGGCGGTGAGACATTCCAGAATATTCAATAGCGGTTCCTTATGAGATAAAGAGCAATCCCGTAAAGTAAGAAATTGGTATGGGAAGTCCTAATGTGATTAGGAGTATGCCCCATATAGGGAAGAATCCTACATGGAAAGAAAGGCCTCTGCTAGACGAGATCTAGCAGAATATGGAAACTCGTTCCTAATAGGAAAGTCCTATTAGGAGATGGATTCCTAAAGCTAATAGGAAACCAAGGCACGAGATGCCTAAATCAAGCCTTCTTCACCTATAAATACAGAACGATATCCATGAAGAAAGGTACGCTGTGAAATCCTATTCATACGTATTGTGATTTAAGCATTTAAAGTACGTGACACTAACTTAGACATCGGAGGGCCTTTGCCAACGAGAGGCAAAGGTGCTCTAACCCTTTCTCTGTCTTGCAGATTTAGGGTTGAACCAAGGAAGCACGTGATCCAGGGCTACGTGGATTTTATCCCCGTACAAGTTTTTATGTCAACTGGTTGCTTCAGTGAAAAAATTGGTAACGTTCGTCAAAATTAATACCATTTCATTCTACTATTTCATGGCACACATATACTTGATACTTGCCTTGGTTTCCCAACAGCATAGGAGTGGTGCCCCATTTGTGCAACGAGAATTGTACCATAAACGGGTCCCTGGCGTAATTCATCCTCCATCCTATAACCTCCAATTTATGTTGTATGGTAATTTTCCCTATAAAACAACAACGCTTTAAAAGTTAAGAATAACCATGCAAAGGACTCGAATACTTTGGGGCAAATTACTATGTTCATATAACTCATTTAAGTTCATTTCATTCTAGACAACTTAATTACATACAAGTATGTATTACCACGTTTAAGCACAAGTTAATTTACATATATGTAACCATACATATAACTACAACTTTAGTCTATATATACATTTATACATACACATATTCACATAACCATATACACATAACAATAAAAACATACGCTATAAAAAAAATGCACACTATTGATGTATATTCACACATGTGTATACACAAGCAGATAGAGAGAAATTAGACCACTTACGGAGAGATCGCAAAGGAGAGAGACAAATACAAATGAAAGGACGACGACAAGAGAGATGAATGGAGGACCACGGTGGCTGGAAGCCGGCGAGAATCGCGATCGTAGAGGAGAGAGATCGATGAAAAGTGGACAAAATGGGGCTGCTCTAGGCGATATGTACAACCATAATGCACTGATAATCCGTGGCACAATCTTACATGTACAGCGTTGTCACGTAGGCGACGGGGATGGTTGTGCCACAGGGGAGATATGCGGCTTGACATATTTTTAAAAGAAAAATGCTAATGTGTGCCCAATAGCCACACGTTAAAATTGAAAAAGTGTATGAGATATATGAAAAGTGTATACGAACTAGTGCATGCCCGTGCCTGTGCCTGAAGACACGGCATGAGCAATCGACTCAAGTGCCCGTATCCATTCTTTGTGGTCCTTTGAATTTAAGAGGAGGTAATGAGAGAGAATGTGGTTTGAATTTCGAAAAGAGGAGAGAGTGAATGTGTTTTGAAATTTTAGATGTGATGGACCAATAGTAAAAAAGGGTAGAGAGAGAGGGAGTGAATTGACAGAAAGAGATAAAATGTATTATGATGGCTGGACAAAAAATATGACTGTGATAAAAATCGCTCTCCGTTATAATATAGATATAGATATGTGAAAGTTTATTGGAAAGTGTAAAAAATGTATTGGAGTGTGTTTTTTTTTGTTTGTTTGTGTACTTCTAATATGTCTATTGGACACACCTTAGCAAAAAAAAATTTAAAAAATAATCTGGAAACGCTCTATATTTTGGTGATTTAAAATTATTTTTTTGTTATTACGATAAAAAAAAAAAAAAACTTGATCCGCCTTCATCTGAGTTATTGCAGTTTCATCTACTTCTGTGTCTCTCTCTCTATACGCCGCCCCTACCGACCCAAACCCACCTTCCCTTGCATCTCTCTCGAGCCCAATCCGATCCCCCAGTTCCAGACCTGTGACCTCCGATCGAACCGGAAACGAGAAAATCCAGAGTTTGTGGTTTGCTGTGCGATTTCCGGCCACTGTGCGATCAAACCCACCGTCCCACGGTCCCATCTTCGATCAAACCCAGTTGGTGGTTGCTGTGCGATTTCCGTCCACTGTTTGATCAAACCCATCTCAGATCCAGATTCCGGCCACTGCGATTTCCGACGAGCTTCCCGGCGAGTATCAGGTAAAACTCCGTCCCTTTTCTGTTGGAAATCAGTTGGTGGTTGCTGTGCTGGCAAGGAATTTAGAACCACTTTTAGATTTGTTCTATTTTAGAACCAGTTTTAGCATCCCATTGGAGCCTGATTTTTGACTGGTTCTATATTATGAGCATAGAACTGGTTTTAATCTTGCATTGGACTTGCTCGAGAAAGGTACATAAACCAATGGAGCTCCCGCAGTTCCAGGAAGCGTTGGAGTGCGACGTTTGCAAATGTAGCTTCAACACCTTCAGGCGACGGGTATCCTTTGAACCCCTGTAAACCTTAATGTCATTTTGCTGGTGACGGGTAAATCGTGTTTGATCTGCAGCTATTATTAATCTTTATTTGGTTCTTTATGTACCAATTCAATTCATTGCAGGCCTGCTAAAATTTTGTAATCTGCATCTGGGTTGCTTTCAAGCTCTAATGTTATTGCTCACGACACTCCATGATTTTATGCTTACGAATAGGGGTGTACAAGAAAACCGAAAAAACCGTGAAACCGGACCGACCAGACCAAACCGGTCTATTTGGATTGGTTTTATGGTTCAATGGATTGGTTCTGGCTCTAAAAAAATGAGAACCGGATATTTTGGTTCGGTCCCCGGTTTCATAATTAGGAACCGTCGTTTGAACCAAACCAGTCCGTTATATAATATAATATAATATAGACACTCCTATATAGCCACCCACACTTGATAATTTTGTTAGTTTTAAGTTTTAATGTTGCATTTGCCATCTATATCAATAATGATATTTTAATAGTTATTTTAGTTATTGATGGGCTTCTTAATCTATTTGTGGGTTGGTATAATGGTAGTAGTTTTAGGAAGGACTTGCAACAATTTTGTGAACAATTGTTTTTGGCAATTTTTGAATGCTAACATGGTTTAGAACCAGAAACCGAACCGGTCTAATGGTTTGGAGTGGTTTGGTTCTATACGTGTAATGGTCTGGTTATGGTTCTCAATTTTTTGGAACCGTTAGATATGGTTTGGTTCCCGGATTTCTACAAAATCAGTCCAAACTGGACCGTGTACACCCCTACTTACGAATATATGTCCTATTTAGGGCTGCAAATGTTATGGCCGTTCTGATTGTTTGGCCAACATTCTGGTTTGTTCATGTTCGGTTAATTTAGGAACAAGTGAGGTCGAGCTGTTTTCCATAACATAATCAATGGCATATCAATTTCTCATTGGACATTTCAACCGTACTCATCGTCTGGCCAACATTTTGGTTAATGTTCGGTTAATTTTGTAACAAGTGAGGTCGAGCTGTTTTGGAACAAGTGAGGTCGAGCTGTTTTGGAACAAGTGAGGTCGATCTGTTTTCCACAACCTGTGTACTCAGACTCGGGTACGGGTATCAGGTGCGGGTGTGAATCTAGGTGTCGGACACCTGAAGTTGTAAAATACAGGATATGCGGATATGAATCCAAATTTGGACACGGGTATGGGGATATGAAAAATTATATTTTTAAAAATATATTCTTAATTTCAATATATTAAATAATGTATTTAAAAAATATTTTTAATTTTAATATATTAAATAATGGATATTTTATGTAACTAAAAATACATTAGTACTTTTGTTTGGATAATAAAAGCCCATAAAAGTTATGAAATCCAGTTGTATTTGCTCAAATTTGCAAACTCATAATAATGGTCCAAAGAAAAAAAGAGGCCCAATAGAACATAATTAGGGTTATACTCCCTCCGTCCCAATTTAATTACTCCCTATAGTTATGCGTGCCTTTTTAAAACTCTTGTAGTTTTCATTCTATAATTTATTTTATATGCAATATGGATCTTATTTGATAGATCTCAATTAGTTCTATTAGACAATTTTTTTAAAAACATTGAAAACATTACAAATAAAAATATATAGACGTTTAAAAATGACACGGATATTCGTAGGGAGCATTTAAAATGGGACAGAGCGAGTATCTTATAACCAACAGCCCCATCTGTCATGTAGCACGATGAAACTCTGCTTCTTCTTCCTCGAGTTCACAATTAGTTCTTCTCAACGCTCTAGTAATCTCTTATCTGCCTCTCCGTTCTTCTCAACGCTCAAGTACTTATTTATATATTCTCTTCTCTCCTCCTCCTCTCTTCATCTTCTTCTTCTTCGCTCCTCTACTCTCTCTTCTTTTTCGTCTTCTTCTTTTCTTTCGAGATATGGAGCTGCGAAGTAGGAGTATCCGGATTTTACCAGTCGTACCCGATATGGATCTCGCACACGAACCCGTTGAGAGATTTATGTAATCGACAAATCAGATTGTCTTTATCAGTAACTCTAAAACCATCTGGTTGAGACATAAATCTTTTCCTCTAGATCACCATGTAGGAACGTAGTTTTAACATCTAACTGCGCCAACTCCAAATCAAAGTGAGCTACCAAGGCTAATAGAATACGAATAGACGAATGTTTCACAACAGGAGAAAATACCTCATTGTAATCGATCCCCTCTTTTGTGCGTAGCCTTTGGCCACCAACCTAGCTTTGTAGTGAATGCCATTCTTCCTCGTTGAATCCTCCTCCTTGGTGTAGACCCACTTGCATCCAATCTCTTTCTTGTCTTTTGGTAGCAGTACCAGATCCCATGTCAGATTCTCTTGAAGAGAAGTCATCTCATCCATTGCTGCTTTCTGCTCTTCAATTTCTGGACTAACAATAGCTTCTTTGAAAGTGGCTGGGATATCAGCTGCTATAACCGGTAATGCATAGGCAACCATATCACCATTCCTAGCCGGTATTCGGATGGCCCTTTTGGGTCGAGATGTTACAATGGACTCGATCTGCTGCTGCTATAAAGAACTATCACCTGAATTGTCACCTTCAATTGTACCACAGTTATTTGACTCAGCTTCACTGTCTTCTTCCTCTGACTGAACTGAAAGCTGAGGAACCACTGAAGTGTCGAACTTCACTTGTTTCTGAGCACCCTTGTCACCCACAACATGCACATGCGGCTTGTTCATCTCTGATTCATTGAAGGTCACGCCGCGGCTATTGGTCGCCTTCTTTGAATCGAGACACCATAATTTGTATCCCTTAATACCTTCCACAAAGCCCAAGAACAACGCTTTCTTGGCTCGCGGATCCAGCTTCGATTCCCTAACATGATAATAAGTAGGCAACCAAAGATGTGCAAGGAATCGTCACTGCTTCAGCCCAAAACTATCTCCCTTAACCAAAAGTCGATAACACACCACACCTTGTCCAGTAAGGTACGGTTCATCCTCTCTGCCTCACCATTTTGTTATGGTGTGCCTATCACCGTGAAGTGCCGCGTTGTGCCTGACATAGGTTTACCTGACCATACCTCCAATGGCGTTTTTCCCTCAAGTACAATGGATGGCAAACGGTTGACCAAATGGCACGTATACGTCACTGCTTCAGCCCAAAACTATCTCCCTTAACCAAAAGTCGATAACACACCGCACCTTGTCCAGTAAGGTACGGTTCATCCTCTCTGCCTCACCATTTTGTTATGGTGTGCCTATCACCGTGAAGTGCCGCGTTGTGCCATACTCCTTACAAATATCGGAGAGAGGATCAGATCGATACTCTCCCCCATTGTCTGACCTTAGGCGCTTGATCTTTTTACCAGTCTGGTTCTCAATCAGTTTCTTCCAATTAAGGAAAACATCACGCACCTCATCCTTATGTTTCATGATATAAATCCACACACAGCGAGAGAAATCGTTAACAAACGAAACAAAATAATACTTACCACCATTAGAAGCAACTCTAGTTGGACCCCACACATCAGAGTGGACGTAGTCAAGCGTACCCTTTGTTTGGTGAATAGTTGTGCCGAACTTGACTTTAGTTTGCTTTCCCAAAACATAGTGTTCACAGAAACCCGTCTTGCAGGTTTTGGCCCCATTCAACAAATTATGTTTCAGAAGGCCTTGCATGGCCTTCTCGCTAGCATGACCCAAACAAAAGTGCCAAAGTCTGGAAGTGTCTAAATCATCCTTACCGACGTTGCTACAGGCGGTGGCTGACCCACCTACAATTGTACTACCCTGCAGGAAATAGAAGTTATTTTGCCGAATGCCCTTCATCACGACCATAGCACCATTCACAACCTTGAGAACTCCATCAATCGTAATTCGGTAACCTTTGGAGTCTAAAGCACCCAGTAAAATCAAGTTCTTCTTCAAGTCCGGTACATACCGAACATTAGACAGAATACGGACGGACCCATCATGTACCTTCAATCTGATCTTTCCCACTCCAACTGTCTTATAGGCATGATCATTGCCCATAAATACTGTTACACCATCAACCATGTCAATGCTGGAAAACCAGTCCTTGTTAGGACATATATGGTAGGTACACTTGGAATCCAAGATCCACTGACCAGACTCGCAAGCTAATGACGAACCCATCAAAGCAAGATTATCATCCTTTTGTGCTAAATTGGCGGCATTTGTTGCCCTCTTTTTAGGATAGTCCTCCTTCCAATGCCCCTTCTCACGACAATAGGCGCATTCATCCCTAGCACCTCTACCAGAAGCAGACGCACTCCTCTCTCTCCCTTTGGATTGGGAGCTTAGTAGCACGAAGCGGGTGCGCGAAAGGGAGCGGGAGCGGGAGCGGGAGCGGGGGCGAGGGAGCGGATGATCATAGAAGTGTGGGAGCGCCGTCGGGAGCGTGTACGAAAAATTATGATTTTTTAATATTTTTTATATAATTTTTTAATGTTTTTTATAAATATAAATAAATAAAAAAACCTAATATTCTACCACATGGATTGCAAAACATAAACATTTTTTTTTTGGTACGTAAAATATAAACATTTGACCAAGAGACATGTAGGAGTAGCCCACTTCGGGCCATTATCATTTGTGGACCCCAGCTGTACTTCTGTGGACCCAGCTGTACTTCAGTGGAGTAATCTACTACTCCTACAATACACATAAATAGTTGCTGTGGTGGACCCAGCTGTACTTCAGTAAACTACAACACAGTAAAGAGTTTTTCTGTGACCCCATTTGATTAACGTGGGACCCCCTACTTTGAAAAGTAATACTGCAAAACCGTGTGGTATGGAGTGAAACCGTGGACGGTTTTGAACCAAACCTTTAGCCAGGTATTAAAACCGTGGACAAGGTTCTCAAAACCACTTACCACCTTTACGGACTGTTCATCTTCTTCTCCCCGTGTGAACATGCGTTTACAGTGATTCAACAAATTTGTTCTTCAACCCCAGAGATTTATACGACCAGCCCAAGACAGTCACATAATAGACACGAGGACGACTGAGACTGAAGGAATCAACGTCGGAACTGCAAGGAATGACGACGACGGCGCCGGGAAAAAAGGTACGCTCCCATCATCCTTTGGAGCGCGATCCTGTCGTTCCCATCTTCCTCTGGAGCGCGATCCCGTCTCATGGGTACGCGTTTCCATGGCGTTTCCGAGCGAGAAACGCGGAATCGCGTTTCTCGCGGAGGAGCGTCGCCAAGTGAGGCGTTTCCTGCAACTAAGATTGGGAGCGCTCACGATTACCGCTATTTTGCTTTGCTTCAGACCTTCCCCTGACAGACAAAGCTTCTACTGAACCTGAACCACGACTTGATGACTCTCCATGGGTTTGCATGTCCCTTTTGCGATACTCAATATTCGCAAGAGCATTAGAAACATCATCAAATTTAATCGCATCCTTCCCATACAATAAGTTGATAGACACATGATCATATTCCTTGGGCAAAGAATTCAATTACAGAAGGGCTTTATCCTCATCTAGAATCAACATATCTAGATTTAATAAATCCGCATGTATTTTATTATAATCGCTCAAGTGCTCAGACATAGTTATACTTGAACGATACTGAAACCTAAACAGCTTATTCTTTGGGTGTATATGGTCTCTAAACAGCTTATTCTTTGGGTATATATGGTCTCTAGGCGTCATGAACTTATCCTTGAGCTTCTTCCAAAGATCCTTCGCCCTTGTTTCCCGCATAACAAAATACTTCTGATCCTTCGCCCTTGTTTCCCGCATAACAAAATACTTCTGATCCTTCGCGAGGCACAACCTGATAAAACTGCACGTCTGCGGTTGACCCGATCCCATTCTTGCTCGTCCCAGTTCTGAGGCTTGTCCCCCAAAGCAAAATCCAACTCGTGTTGGATCAAGACATCCATAACCTCGCACTTCCACATACAAAAGTTATTTTTGCCATCAAATTCTTCCACATCAAATTTTGCACCACACATAATCGGCCGCGAGGCCCTAGGCCAAAAACTTGAAACAGATTTACAGGAAGAAGTATCACCCTTTTTCGGATCAGTTTTACCCTAATCTTCAAGCATGTTTCTCAATAACAATACCAAAAATCACCAAAAACAAACCCTAGGTCGGAAACCCAGAGCTCTGATACCAACTTACTATTTTGATAAATCATATACGTATGAAAAAGTGGAGTCATACTCTACGTGACACCAACTTAACCATGTTTTTTGTAGGCCCCCCTAGTATTTGGAAAATTAGTTTCCCCATTGTTAACAATTATCTATATATACGTAGGCATAGTTGTCAAAGGCGAAAGGCGCACCGAGGCGCAAAATCCTGTGGGGACTAAGGCGAGAGGCGAGAGGCGAGGCGCGCGCCTTTTTGAAGCGAGGCGCACCTATGTAAAAAAAATTAGAAAAAATAGCATATAGCAATACTTTAACTAATAACACTAAGCCAATGAGTTTTAGATAGCATACCATCCAAAAGATACATAAAAACACCTACCAAATCGCACATAGTTTACGGTTCTCGCATAGAGTAGAAAATTAAAGCAAGTAGTTATCCCAATTTAAAGCAAGTACTAATCATCGTCAACTTCAATCCCAAGTAAATCCACATCTTCTTCATCTTCATCAGCGGATTTGTACCCCTCCTCATCTTCCTCTTCTTCCGTCTCTTCAGAATTTGCCTCTTCTTCATCTATTACATCAATTGGATTTGTTGGCCTTGCTCGTGCCCTTGTTGTTGATCTTGTTGCATTGCTATTTTCTCCCGCTCCTGAAGCTCTAGCCACATCACCCCAAGTTAAACTAGTATCCCCAAACACCGCCTCATTATCTTCATCCGATTCTCCATCCAGCACCCCACGCAACCATTCATTACTCTCATCAACATTTGTCAAAGAAATAGGATCAATTGTATCTCGCATATCGTATTGGCGTTTTAATGCCCTGTTATACTTGACAAACACCAAGTCATTGAGGCGTTTTTGCTGGAGCCTATTTCTTTTTTTGCTATGGAGCTGCAAGAATGATAATCAAATACTATTTTATAGAAGGATGTTAAAAAAACTAATAGAAAATAGGAATACATGCGTCTTTAGGTAGATACTTACATGTTCAAATACACTCCAATTTCGTTCACAACCGGAAGAACTACACGTGAGGCTAAGAACCTTTATTGCAAACTTTTGCAACTGAGGAGTTGTAGAACCATATGCAACCCACCAATGAGCTGTGGATTTGAACTAATTAGGCATCAATACTAGAAATTTTAAAGAAACTAAAAAGTTTATAGTTTGCTTTAAATTACCTGGTGCCCTTGTAGTTCTTTGCCTAATTGCTAGTGGCATTGAAAAAAGTCCCTCAGCTTTCATGTAAGTAGTCATCTGAGAAGTGATTTGATTTTGGGTCTCTTCATCTGCAACTAACTTTGTTATGCAATTATATATCCCTGTCATAACCTCAACATCTTGCTCAACTTGTGGGTTTGAGTAAAAGAACTCCGGATTCAAAAAATGCCCCGCGGCATGCAAAGGACGATGCAACTGGATTGACCACCTATTGTCAATAATCGTAAAGAATTCTTCGTATTTCTCAACCTTTTCACCAAATGATTGGGCTATGGCTTCTTTCGCCCTATCCATAGCCTCATAGATGTATCCCATGGGAGGCTTCCTCTCACTATCAACCAATCTCAACACCTTAACAAGAGGGCCCGCGATCTTAAGAGCATGCACAATATTATTCCAAAATGAGGGCATCATTAGATATCGTTGCACTTGTTTACCTGCCTGCTCTTTTACCCATCTGCTTTTTGTCCATTCTTCTGAAAGAAACATCTTCCTCAAATTGTTCTTTTGTAGATGAATCCTAGATAAAGTGAGGAAAGCAGTTGCAAATCTTGTTTTTGCATGCCTGACCATTTCCTTTTCTCGGGTATAACGCCTCATCATATTGAGTACACCGGGACGAGCATAAATGTAGCCATTCATTCTGACGGCCCTTTCGAAAACCTGCTTAAATTGTGGTATCTTGAAAATATCTTCCAACATCAAGTCAATGCAATGGGCCGCACATGGTGTCCAATAAAGATTCGGTCGCTTTGCTTCCAAAAACTTTCCTATTAGAAGTATAAACCAAAAGAAAATATTAATACAAAGTACAAACTACAAACTACAAATTTGTAACTATAAAAACAAACTATAAACTTTTTTTTATATAATGAAGTAAGATATAAGATTCTTAGTTTCTTACCGGCCAATACATTAGCTGAGGCGCTGTCCGTGACAACTTGAACTACATTGGCTTCACCAACGAGGTCCACATATTTGTCGAGAAGCTCAAACAATTTTTGGCCATCCTTAACAAAGCTCGATGGATCGATGGACTCGATAAACATTGTTCCTTTTGGACAATTCACTAAAAAATTGATCAAGGTCTTTTGATTCCTATCACTCCATCCATCCGACATTATAGAGCATCCATATTTCACCCAATCCTCTTTGTGATCCTTCATCAAATTTTTCGTATTAACCACCTCCTTGTTCAAATAGGTGACTCGAGTCTCATGGTAACTTGGTGGTTTCATGCCCGGACCATATTGCCCAATAGCTTCAACCGCGGGCCCAAAGCTTTTGTATTTAACTGCATTAAAAGCAATACCGGCATCATACATCCACCTTGCGAATTTCGTAACTGCACGATCTCTTAGTTCTTTCTTGTATGGGTCATTCGCATCAATAGTTGGCTGCTTCCCTTTCCGATTTTGCACCACAACATCTGCATCGGGAGTGAAGTATACATCAATAGGCCCTTTCCTCTTTGGCTTTTTTGGCCAAGGTTTAGAAACGGAGCCTTGATTGCTCCCCGTTGCAACAGATTTACCTCGACCTCTGGCAGTCGCAATCTCCACAACATCATCATCGTCCTCATCAAAACCATAATCATCAATATCCGGCATCATTTGCATTTGCTCTTTCAATGATTTTTTATTTCTCATGTACTCTCGAATCTCTTCTTTCACATCGGCTGGGCATTTTGGACAAGCTGTCACATCTCTATAACCTCCGACAAGATGTTTCTTTGCCCGACTAACCCCTCCATTGGTTACTTTGTTACAAAAATTACACTTCATTTTGTTAGTGTTTGCGGGATCCGGCAAATGGTGATACTTCCATGCGGGATCCGTTCTAGTAATAACTTTATCTCCTCCGTTTGACATCTAAAAACAAAACAAACGAGTCTAATTTCTTAAATTTAATTTATGCTAGACAGCTAGAGTCACTTTTAACAGTAACTCAGTAAGATAAGATCTCAAATTTCTATATTTTTTTAAAATGAAACACCAAATACTACCTCTGACTCTGTCTCTCTGACCTCTCTTTTAGCAAAAATTCATTATATGACAACTTAATATTTATAGAAAAGTTAAAATTAAAGTAATCAGTGAATTAGTCATGTAATCACTGTTTTCTTTTTTCTTTTTTAAATGAATTCAAAAATTGGAAAAGAAATAAGAAGGGAGGGCTGAAATACTAAAACCCATAGCCAAGTCAGATGTCAAAATACTAAATGAATTCACGCTGAAATTATAATACTTTTCACGCTGAAATTGGACTACAGATAATACCTTCCTAGCTTGGACAGGATCACGAATCAACAAAGGCCAGAAGACTTCTTTCACGCTGTCTGATCGAGTTCGAAAACCACCTCTGTCTCTCTTCTTTCACGCTGAAATACCACACCAAATCTTGATCGAATTCGACGTCTTCTTTCACGAATCAACAAAAGGACAGACGTCTTCTTCTTGATCGAATTCGACGACTCTGTCTTCGTTCTTGGCTTCTTGATCGAAGACTCTGTCTTCGTTCTTGACTGTTTGCTGATCGCGAAAGAGAGAGAGATGTTCGTTCGTGAGAGAGACAGAGATGTGAGAGAGAGAGAGAGAGAGAGAGAGAGAGAGAGATGTAGAGATCAGATGTGTTTGGACGGCTGTTGAGAAGCTGAGGGCTTTTATTTCGAGATCCAAAATCTAATGGCCAAGGTGAGATTTTTAACCTAAGTCACAGATCAACGGCTGTTATTAAACTTGAAAGAAGTGCGCCTTTCCGTCGCCTTTGCGCCTTTGTGCCCTTTCGGTCGCCTCTTTTAAGTCGCCTCGCCTGGGTGTACCCCAGGCGCAAGGGGTGCGCCTCTCGCCTGGGCGCGCCTTTGACAACTATGTACGTAGGTGCTATCAACTCTTCTGGGGCCAGTCCATACAGAGCTTTGCTCTGACTTTAAATGGGGCCCCACTAGTGGACGGTGGGATTGGTCTCCCAAGATTAGTCGAGGTGCGCGAAAGCTGGCCCGGACACCTGGTTATCAAAAAAAAAAAATATTTATGTATACCGAACAAATTACAGGTATCACTTTAGTCAGTACCTCAGGGGATCATCATAGTGCTTTTTTAACTATGGTGGATTAATTTTAAAAAAGGCCTAACAAATGGGAGGAATTTTGAAACTACTACAGACATGTTGATTATGATGTTATCACCAGGCATGACCTTTGTTTATGAACCTCATTTTAGAAGGGTCAAGGATCTTAGCTATGGCATTAGAAATCCTTTACGCCTTTGTAGTTGAAAGTCAATTTGTGACGTTTAAGATGCAAGATGCGAAGAATAAGTGGTATAGCTATTGCAAATGTTTCTGAAGATTTTAGTTGTGTTACCCATCGAATATTGCATGATGGTCTACATAGTCCATTTTGGCGTCAATAGATTCAAATCCATCCATGAGAAACAGTTAGTTGCCCACCTCAGTGCTGTTAGAAATGTACAAATACGATTCAGTGGATCATCGATACCAGTAGCTTGCGTGGATCGTAAGTGAGTTTTTTTGAATTGGCACGAGTCGTTTGCATGGATTTGATTCACTTTTAGCTTGCGGAATTCAATTTTGGCTCCTTTTTGCATTCTTTTTTGTTGGAAAAGGAGTTGAAACTTGTAACTCCTTTTCAAAGGCCATAAATAGAAATCACAAATCCACATCTCTTGCAAGTTGCAGTAGAGCCATCTTACCTATTAGACCATGTGCTTATGAATTCACCATTTTAAATGAGTTTTTTTTTTTTTTCATTTATACTATGTACTTTTGTCACTCAAATGTGTAAATATATATTTTTTATGTATTTTAGGACTCAAGGCTAAGTTTGAGCAATTAACACGATTCAGAAAATTACTCGCTCCTAGAACCTAATGCAGTGATGCATATCCATCTAGTTTGTAGGTGTAAATGAAATTCAATCTTCAATTTTTATACTCAAGCTTAATCTATATTTTTTAGAGGATTGGTACACAAATATGAAGAAAAAAATTTGGTTAAAATATTTATTGGACTTGGGTTCATGGTTCAGGGGTTAACCATGAGTTATTAAACATATGTGAATTGTTGGAGCAGTGTTATTCAGTTGAGTTTAGTTGTTTAGTTATGAAGCAGAAAAAGGGAATTTATTCTCATTGCCCTCATACGAATTTAAATTAAAATGCTTATGATTCAAGTTTCTAGGAAGAAAGACAAAAAAAAATTATGTGCTTTGCATAGTTGCATGCTGTGATTCCTATGAACTGATATAGATCCATAGTGGTAAAATGTTATATGCTGCAGAATTCTTCCCATCTTGTGCCAATCAAAATTTTCTTTAGGCCTGACCCCTATCTCTCTCGGTCCCCATTTCAAATTTTGCAGCATCATTGCCGCTGTTGTGGTCGGACTTTGTGTGCTGAACATTCATCTAGTCAAATGGTATGAGCTATATGGAAGTCCTATATATGTTTAATCTTTGATAACGTCCTTTATCTACCTCAGTTGTTTTCTCTTTCTTTTGTTGTTTCAGGCCTTACCACAATTTGGTATTCACTCGTGTGTCAGGGTTTGCTCTGACTGTTTTAGTAATGGTTGTCGGTAATTGCTTCCAACTTCTACTTTGTAGTAACTACCTTAAATTTTAGATGTTTCTTAGCTTTGGTTTTGGATAATTGCTCCACCTCTCCTTCCTCTTGTGCACATTTGGAGATATTGCCACCCCTAGCCAAATTTAGAGCAAAAGAGACTATTTTTTCCACTCGCCTAGTTGACCTCGTCAACCAATTTTGTCCCTTTCCCTGGAGCTTCCTTGTGAACATTAACTTGTTGCACCTGTTTCTTGCCAGAATTTTGCATGTCTTCTACGCCGCTCACATGCTCTTCCATGAGCCCATTTTGTGTGTCTCCTTGCAACTTTTGACCTCCATGATCACTTTTTTTTTTTTTTTGGGGGGGGGGGGGGGGATAAATCAGCTTGAAATAGGAAAAAAAGGCTAACCGAATATACAACCATGATCACTTTGTTCACTCTTATGCATCACTTGCGTGTCCATACCTTCCATACTACTTGGCTGCTGTTTGACTTTTGCTCCCCTGATCAAAACATCTCCTGCAAGCTTGTATAGAGTATCAACCAGTCATCCATGCAGCGGCATCTTGTCTCCTTTGACAACCTCAAGAACTCCACCATTCGATGAGAACCTGCAACCTCTCGAATCCCGCATTCCTAGAGAGATTAAATTTTTCTCCATATTGGGCACATGTCTAACACCAGTCAATGTTAACACCCTTCCGTCAACCATAGAGAAACATACTGTCCCAACCCGAATAACCTTATTTATTGTGGTGTTAGCCATTTTAACAGTGTTTCCATCACATTCCTCATATGTAGCAAAATAATTTTTATATTTTTATCCAATCTAATTTCTCATCACTTGAAGAAACTGTGAGCATGGTAATGTGCACATAAATCAAAATGGATTCTTGGGTCTGCCCTCTCTGATGCCTTTTGGCTTTGATTTGGGGGCATGATTCCGCAGCAAACGTGACTGTATAGGGGGACCACTGTTTCAGTGGTGTTGTGTGAGCAGCCACTGTTTCTGTCTCCAATCCATCCCCTGCCCATACCCCCAATTATTGGGGAGTAAATGGGTTATGTTATTGTTATTGTTGTTTGAAGAAACAATGAGCGCAAAATCTGCAATAACGTTGGAGCTTTCCCAACTGCAGTATCAGCTTGTTTTGGCTTGAGCCTTGGACAATCCTTGATCAAATGTCACTCTTGGTCACAAAAATAACAACTCCTTTTGTAACCCTGCGAACGCCCCCTCGAGCTTGAACCACCTCCCCTATCAACTGGCCTACCTCTCACATGACCAGCGTTTGATGCAATCATGGCCTCATCTCCATAGTAATGAATTTGTGAATTCTTTCTTTGTCTAACCAGAAATGATCTGATCAAGAGATTTACGAATACATTTGAAGACGAAAGAAAAGAAGAGAATAAGAGTGAGTAAGAGAGAGAAACTGCTGAATTTTCTGTTCTTGATAGATCTCCACTAAGCAGGAAAGGCAAACTTATACAGCCAACCACCAATGTAACCCACTTCTGTGGTTACCAAAACAGACTAATCTAACCACAGTTAAAGAATAACAAACACAACAGATTACAGTTGAGAATGATCACTAATGAGCTTATCTAATAGCCCCCTTCAAACTCATGGGAAGAGGCTTAACCATGAGTTTGGAAGCTAGATGTTGAAACCGAGTAACTGAAAGGGATTTGGTAAAAATATCCGCTATCTGAGAGTCAGATGAAACATGAGTAACAGCCACTTGATGAGCCAACACTTTTTCACGTACAAAATGATAATCCACCTCAATGTGTTTGGTTCGAGCGTGGAAAATGGGGTTAGAAGCAAGTGCGATAGCAGACATTGTCACAAAAAATCACAGGAGCACTTGTAGAGGGAACATGCAAGTCAGAAACAAGTTGTTGCAACCAAAAAAGTTCAGCAGTTACTTGGGCTAAAGCTCGGTATTCTGCCTCTGTGCTAGACCTGGAGACAGTATTTTGCTTCTTGGCACTCCAGGAAATAAGATTCTCCCCCAGAAAAACACAAAATCCTGAAGTAGATCTGCGATCTAAGTAGTCCCCAGCCCAGTCAGCATCGCAAAAGGCAGTAAGACGCAGAGATGAAGGAGTGAAATGAAGCCCTTGATCCAAAGAAGACTTAACATAACGTAAATTCGTTTAACTGCTGCAAAATGGGCCTGATATGGGGCATGCATGTATTGACACACATAGTTGACAGCATGAGAGAGTTCAGGTTTTGTTATAGTCAAATATTGTAATGAACCCACCACAGACCTATAGAACTGACTATCGTCAAAAGGAGCAGAATCACTGATGGTAGAGGGCTTAGAAGAAGAGGGAGACAAGCTAGGTTTACATTCACTCATCCCTGCTTTGGCAAGTAAGTCAAGAGCATATTTATGCTGGGAAAGGAACAAGCCATGACTGTCCCTGTGAACTTCAAGACCCAGAAAATAGTGTAGATTGCCAAGGTCTTTGATGGCAAACTTGGTTTGTAGTTGAGGTAAGAGAGTAGCAATGAATTCAGGTTTACTCCCAGTCACTATAATATCATCAACATAGATCAACACATAGGTGATGTGAGAATCCTTGGCCAACACAAAGAGAGAGGTGTCTGCCAAACTATTACGAAATCCAAGATGCTGTAAATGAGAAGAAAATAGAGAATACCAAGCTCGAGGTGCTTGACGAAGACCATACAAGGCTTTGTGCAGTTTGCAAACATATTGTGGTCTGTGAGGGTCAACATAACCTTGGGGTTGTTTCATATAGACATCCTCTTCAATGAGGCCATGTAAGAACGCATTAGAAACATCTAATTGTTTCATAGGCCAACCAAAGTGTACTGCCAAAGCAATAACAAGCTTCAATGTAGGCTGTTTGATCACAGGGCTAAAAGTTTCAGTGAAGTCTAAGCCCTCTGTCTGTTGGTTACCTCTAGCAACCAATCTGACTTTGTAACGGGCTACAGAACCATCAGAGTGTCTTTTCAACTTAAAAATCCAATGACATCCTATGATATTAACATCTGAAGGTGCAGGAACCAGAGTCCATGTACCCTGGGACAACAATGCTTCATACTCAGCTGACATGGCCTGTTTCCAATTTTCAGACTTGACAGCTTCACTAAAAGTGGGAGGTTCTGAAATATCTGTGGAAGAGACAGCAGAAAGAGACAAAGGAATCCTTGGTTTGGTAATACCAAGCTTTGATCTGGTGATCATGGGATGAGAAGAAGGAACAGAAGAAGTAGTAGTGGCAGTGGTTTGAGGTGGAGCAGGACAAGAGTTAGAAAAAATAACAGGAGAAGAGGAGGAAGAGTCATTTGTCAATGAGATATCAGAAGTAGTAACAGCAGTAGGGGCAGAAGTAGAAGCAGGAATAGATGGAACAGACAGAAGAGTTCTGGGCTGTAGTAAGAGAGATATCAAAAGGAAAGGTAGAAGAATTAGGACAACAAGGTGACATATCAACAGGAACAGAATTAACAAGAGAGTGATAAGGGAAAACATGTTCAACAAATTTAACATGCCTAGATGTGTAGACCTTCTTAAGAATAGGGTCGTAGCACCTGTAACCTTTAGAAGTAGAACAATATCCTAAAAACACACATGGAGCAGATTTAGGACTCAGTTTATGAGGAACATATGGTTTGAGCCATGGATAACAGAGGCAACCAAATGGTTTAAGACTAATGTAGTCTGGGGCTTTATGAAACAAAAGTGTATAAGGAATGTGAAATTGAATAGCTGAATGAGGTAACCTATTAATGAGAAAAACACTAGTGATCAAAGCTTCTAACCATCAGATTTGTGAGAAAGAACAGACTTAACATCAGATTTGTAATGCAAGGGAAAGAGCCATATGTATCTAGTGTAATCATCCATTATCACAAGATAGTATCGATAACCACTGAAGGAAACAACAGGAGCAGGTCCCCATACATCGATGTGCATGAGTTCAAAGGGACACTTAGCACGAAAAGTAGACAAAGAAAAAGGTTGTTTATGACTCTTAGCAACATTACAGGAATTACAGTCTATGTGAAATGGTTTTTGAATAGGTAAATGAAATTGATTCACCAGATGCTGCATAGAACCAGAGTTTGGATGGCCTAGTTTCTGATGCCACAAGGTTGCAGAAGAAGATGGTGAAGGAAGAGTTGAAGTGGACAGCAAAGCTTGTGGATAAGAGCTAAATGAAGCCTGAATTGGATACAACCCCTGATGGGATGGTCCACGATGAAGAATCTGGTTGGTTTTGTTGGCCTGAATCACAAAACCACAAGCATCAAAGATCAATTTGCAATCATTATCACATGCTAGCTTATGAACAGACAGCAGATTGTGATTAATAGAGGGGACATGAAGAAGTTCAGTGAGAGAAAAAGGATGTGGTGTAGGTAATATACCCTTACCAGAATGAGCTACTGGAATGGTGTGACCATTTCCTACCATAACCCCTGTAGGTGCAGACTGAGAATGCTGCAATGACAGTTGAGAAAAATCATTAGTAACATGGTTAGTAGCTCCACTATCTAGATACCAGTTACTAGGTGGTGGGACAGAAGGAGGAATGGTAGAAGGAAAGGTAGATGAGGGTGTGTATGCAGGATATGAGGGAGCTGAGTAGGTGGATGGGTAGGGCGTAGTGTAAGTAGGGTAGTTTGATGGTAAAGGTGTAGTAGAATAGCATGGAGCAGGACAAGGAAAAGTTTGTAGCATGTAAGCCTGAGGAATTGGTGGCCTTTGAGTAGAAGCATTGTTGTACGAAGGATAATAGGAAGGTGGCTGATAGTTCAAGTTTGATCTGTGGTAACATGTTTTAGCGCTGTGATTAGTCTTGTTGCAAATTTGACAAGCATCCCCTCTTTGATTTCTGAATCCACCCCTGGACCTGTTACCATTATTGTTACTACTGTTGCTCCAATTTCTGTTCTGTGACTGTGGATATGTGACAGGATACATAGGAGGTTGTGGCTGAGCATTATAATATGGTGGAGCACTCTGTGATTGTGTTGCATAACCAGGATGATGCTGCCCTGTAGGTACAACAGTAGACGAATAATGTGATGATCCTGGCCCAGCAGTATCTGGCTTGTTCACGGCTAGGAAAACAGATGAAGAATGCCCAGAATTTAGCCCAGAAACAGATTTACTAGAGGATCTATTCTTTCTTATTTCTTCCCCATTAACAATTGTAACCAACTCTTCAAAAGACAAGTCTCCAATTCTTGCACTAAGAGCAGTTTGGAGATTATCAAATTCCTCAGGTAAACCATGTAAGGCATGAAATATGATATCATCATTGGACAGAGGTGCTCCTGCCGCAGCCAGCTTGTAAGACAACTCTTTAATAGTGTCAAAATATGCATCAAAGGTAGTGGTTTTGGTAACATTGAAAAGCTGTTGTTTTAGGTCATGAATATGTGTCTTAGACACAGAATTGAACCTATGTTCCAGGATCTGCCATACTTGAAAGGCATGATCAATTCCCAAAACCAGAGGCAAAGTGGTCACTGATATAGTAGCAATGAGACACGATACCAGTTGGCTGTCTACAACTTTCCAAAGTACAAAATCTGGTGCAGAAACAGTAATGTCGGTGGTTCTAACTGTATCAGATGCAGGTTGCACAATTGTGCCATCAACATATCCAAGAAAATCATTTGCTTTCAAAGCATGTTCCATTTGTGTTCTCCAAATAACGTAATTATTCGAATCAAGTTTAATAGGCACAAGTGAATGTATGTTTGCAACAAGAAAAACTAGGGACGGAGGAAGATTCAATCTAACCGAGGTAGAATCCATCGATACAGATGTGGAAGATGACGCTGAAGACATTTCTTCAAGGCTTTCAATCCTTCGTTCCAAATCTTGACTTGTGTAATAATGTCAAAACCCTAACTCAGAGAACTCCACTTGATACCGCAAAATCAAAACCCTAACTCAGTAAATTGAGAACACAGGATCGTAATCACAGATGACAGATGTCGATATGCTCTGATACCATAATGAATTTGTGAATTCTTTCTTTGTCTAACCAGAAATGATCTGATCAAGAGATTTACGAATACATTTGAAGACGAAAGAAAAGAAGAGAATAAGAGTGAGTAAGAGAGAGAAACTGCTGAATTTTCTGTTCTTGATAGATCTCCACTAAGCGGGAAAGGCAAACTTATACAGCCAACCACCAATGTAACCCACTACTGTGGTTACCAAAACAGACTAATCTAACCACAGTTAAAGAATAACAAACACAACAGATTACAGTTGAGAATGATCACTAATGAGCTTGTCTAATACATAGATCTTTTTGCTTTCCTTTTTCTGCATGGAAGCATGTGAAATAAGCGTTGCCAGCACTACATCAAAGGCGATGGTATCTTTTCTGTGTATCAGAGTAGTTCTGAGATGTTCACATGATGACGGTAGCGATACCAAGAAAAGGATTGCCTTATCCTCTTCCTCGATCTTCCCAGCAATAGCTTCCAATTCCGTCGCCAACCTGTTGAACTAGTCCAGATGGTCCAGAGAATTCACATCTGAAGCTCGTACAATTGCTTTTTCAAAGACAACCGATTTTTGTCAATGACTTAGGCTTGTACCTGCTCTCCAATTTTTCCCAAAGCACTGCCAGATCTGTGTCGTTGATAACTTTGCGTAGCGTGGAGTTTCTGTGATATAACTGGATTGTGCTATTCCCCAGTTCTCTCATCTCGTCCCACTTGATATCGTCACCCCTTCCGGCTTTTGGGACTTCTTTTTGAGAGCTTTCACCACCCCCTCCCTTGTCAATATTTTTTTTCACCCTTTGTTGCCAAAGAGCTATGTTACTTGGACTCGGGTACGGGTGTTGGGTGTGAGTTTGTATCTAGGTGTCGGATTCAATTATTTCTCATTTCAAGGACATGGGGACATGGCAAAATATTCAAATTTGTTTCTATTTTTTGTGTATTTTCTTATGTAAAATGTTGCTTTAAGGTTCTATAGCGCATTTCATGGATAATAAGAGAGGTTCATGCATACTTCCATGATAAACTCGAATTACAATTAGGTTTTCTATAGAAGTGTCTTACTAAACTTATCGGACACATATCCCACACCTTTATCTGAGTGTCGAGTGTCCAACACGGGTACTTATACCATTACGAGAGTCTACGTAACATAGCCAAAGAGTAAAATCATTGTGGCCGTTGACAAGTTCAATGGCAAATCCTGCAGTTTTCCCTGCCATCTCGTCCTTTCTTGTGTGTGTTAATTGGTGCTCCATCTGAGCTCTGATACCAGTTTGTTGGGAATTTCAGTTCCACTCAAATAAAAGTACCCCTGTAAATTATCAAGTGTGCACACAGGAAAAAAGGAGATCACAAAGAACTAATGTGGTTCGGCCCTGCTGCCTACTCCACAACCAAATGAGAGTTCCAATATATTGAGGGATTATAACTAGAAGAAAAAAAAAACACAAACCCCAGACCAACTTGAATGGACTGACTTTTTTTTCGCTTTCATACTCTCCCCAAAAAAAAGTGCCTATGAGTGCAAATTTTTATTTTTATTTTTTGAATTTTGGACTTGGCTTCTTGTGTGTTGTTGTAGTCTAATTGTGGAAATAGTACTTGGGAGACCCGTGCTAGTAGCGTTTGGAATATGGATTTTGTACGGGTTGTACCACCTTTCATTGATCATAGAATGATCATCTAGACTACAAAATGATTCCCATGACTGAGAAATTGTAACATCAACCATGAAAGACATAAAACTCTAAACAGAAGTACATGTGCTTATGAGTTTTTTTGGCTCCAACTATCAAATTGTCTATGCTTTCTTTAGCAAGTTTTTTTTTTTTTTCCCCCCGGCTCCGCATGGGTTTATTGGACTTTGTGGTGTATGCGTCTGGCTGGATTTTCTTTTCAAGTTACATTTGATCTTAAAAAAAAAAAAAAAAACCTCATAAAGAAGTGTATCCTTATCTATTTGTTGATTTTGTTCAGGGATAGATCGAGCAAAAGTAATACATCGGCTTCTTTGGACGGAGTTAATCCGCTTACAGACGGCTTTTCATCATTAGATATTGGTACTGTTGCAGATTCAAATCCCAAATCTACTGCTGAGAAAATTCCTGTTATAGGTACTGTAGAGTGCAAGTGTGGAATGCCTTTATGCATTTGTGAAGCTCCAGCTCCGTCAAGAGATGCAGTATTCTTGCCGGTAGAATCTTGTAGCTACCTTAGAATGATTTACTGCCTCCGTCCCAATTTGTTTGTCTACTTGTTTTTTTAATGGCCGAAATGTTTGTCCAATTTGATGTTTACTTCTTCAAGTTACCATGATGCCCTCTCTTTTACAAAATTATGCATTGAAGAGAGTGTACTCTCATTTAATACCCAAAAATGGTGGATATTCTTGGAAACTCAAATCTTTTTTATAGTAATCATTTTGTCCGCTTACCTGCCTCTCACAGACTTTATTGGTCCCTTGCAGAACAAATGTACGTCAACTACTATGGCTCAGTTAAATCCCAAAGCAAAAAAGACAGAAGCGATACCAAGGAATAGGCGTTCCACATCAAACAGCCAGCAGTTGTATGTTTGATCTGAGTTTTGCATATTACTCTACATTTTTCTTGATTTCTGATATATGATGGCAAAAAATTATAGATATGATTCAACTGTGGGCTCAACCTATTGGAGTAATATAGTTGTTCTCGGTGGTTTAGGGTCATGGAGCCGTAATCTTTCTGCCCTTATATGGAGTATAAGTTTAGTGGTGACTGGTCGGTCGATTTTCACACCAAAAATATATTTATAAAAACAAGGAATTAACCCTTATTCAGAAGAATAGTGATTAAGTCCGAGGTCGATCCACAGGGACAGATTGGCTAAGTTACAATGATTTCGATTAACCTCTAAATTAATTCTAAGAAAATAATTGATTGAGAGTCGATCTTGAAAATCTATTGACTAAAGAACGTCGAAATTAAAGTAGATAAAGCGGTGAGAGAAAAAGTCTAGGGTTTGGAATCCACCCCTACCGCGTAACCATGCATTCGCATAAACCAGATTTCTATTCCAATCGATAAATAACTATCGCTAAGGCTTGCAATCCTTATCGATAGTCAACAAGAAGATATTCGTGATTGTTAAAAGGCATAGACTATCCCATAGCACGGACCGTCTCACTGGCATGGTGTCACGCCATCTAACGGCACGATCCGTCTTACGAGTATAATCTATCTCAGAACTCCAAACACAACATTGAAAACAATTATATGAACAGGTATTTGAAACTCGTATACAAATACGCAACTGATTGGAAGAATAAAATAATTAAGACAAGTTCTGATCATATCATCCGATCCGAATAAAAAAACCCTAGTTTATATAAAATACATTGTTACTTGGAGTGGGCTTCATCTTCACCCTAGATGAGGGTTTAGCCGGACATAGTGATTGCAGCCGTGAGCAAACCTCTGCGCCTCTGTTCGTCGAGTCTGTGATGTCTCGAATCTCCGTAGTCGGCCACCAAAAGTCACTGACGCAGTCTTGCCCTGCCCTTCTCCTTTTTGTTCTCTCTTATGCGTGGTGCCCTCACAAGCCAAACCTATTGTGGCTTATATACTGGCAGTTCCCAACCAAATCAAAACTCCAATTAAGGCCCCACTTTCTTTATTGTATCAGCCGAGATTTGAGAAGAAAAACTTCCTTTTTCCAATCAAACTCTAAATCCCAGTTGGCAATTAATAGTATTGGATATTATTCCAATTCTTATACTGCTCTTCTTATACCAATTCCATGCGCCAGTTTCCTTTCATAATACTTGACTGAATTTACTTGCAATTGGTAGCGGGACTCTCCACTTGAATTAATCAGATCACGGGATTCCTGTGATATCAAATAAAATTCGACTTCACGCTCTTTTTATATTAAAGCCTCCAAATACCTAAAACACGCAATAAGAGAAATTAAGCTCCAAGTAATAATATAAAAGGACGTAACAATTATAAATTAGGGGGCGCTAATGTGAACATTTACGTGACTATCAGTGACGTAAGTGCTTATGTAGAATGAGTAAAGATTCTAGATTAGGAGATACCACAAAGTGGTCATTTTAGGTATTTAGGTTCTATTATTAGCAAAGATGGAGAGATTGCAATTGATGTGACCCATAGGATCCAAGTTGGGTGGCTCAAGTGAAGAAGTGCTAGTGGTGTACTATGTGACAAGATGATACCCACATAATAGAAAGGGAAATTCTGTAGAACTACGACTACCATAAGACAAGCGATGCATTACGGGACAAAATCTGGCCTATCAAGAAACAACAAGTGAGTAAGATGGGTGTAGCTGAGATGAGGATTAGAAAAGATGGAATTAGCTGAGACGAGAAAGATGACAAATATTATAGAAGTTACTGGCGTTGATTGAGGGAATTAACCTTACTACTCCCTCCGTCCTTTTTTTATTATCGACTATTCTATTTTGGGTTGTCTCTTAATAATTGTGTTTTGAGAAGTTAATGGGTAAAAGTTTGTACAATTATTATTTTGCCCTTATGAAAAATTAATGGGTAAAGAGTTAATGGGTAAAAGTGGAGGATAATTTTGGAAAGTGGAGGTAAAAGTTGATATCAAATGTTTACAGTTGAAGTAAAAGTTGATGTAAAAGATGTAATGATGATGTCTCTCTAATCAGTTGGATTTATGAAGTAACACTTTAAAAAGGATGGAGGGAGTAATCAAGAAGAATAGTTATGTGTTTTAACAGAAATTTAACATGCTATATTTCCATTAAATTCAATAATTAAATATGATATGGTGGCTGGTATCTAGCACGTGCAAAGCACGTGCCCGGTGCTAGTACAAATAGAAGAGGAAGTAGAGCAGAAGTGAAGATTAAAAATCAAAGATTTGCAAGTTACCAAAAGGGTGTTCAATTGATTAGGATATGTAGTGTGCTATGGTGTATTATTTAAAGCTTTCATATAGTAATTTTCTTTGAGTGATTCACAGTATGATTTCAAGTCATGGTCAAGTGTCTGACGGTGGTTCAGTAAAAGCTCAAATGGATTATGAAGTTAATGGAGAGGTATGACCCTACGGTTATCGTTTGGAAAGGCATGCAATTCTAATTTCTTCTGGCTTGAAAAGGTTAGCTAATTGAATGGTTCCATTGCATAAATTGTTGCTTAGGGTTTACGAGAAGCAATAAAGAACGGTGACACTTCAGCTGTCAAGGAGCTTCTCACTAAAGTACTACTCCTTGTTTAGTTACAAATATTACCTCCTTTATCGTTGATGTAATTGTTGTCTTGTGGTTATTAGCAGTTGTCTTTTGCCAAAGCAATCAATGGTTTCACCTATTCCACCAACACTGATTGCTTTGGTTTTAGCGATGGCCTTTTGTTATTCAGGCTTGATCAGATGCTGACATTTTGTTGCTTTACTAATGGTTATACACAATCTGGGCTGTAACCAAATTGGCAGGGTGTGGATGCAAGTTACTGTGACAAGCAAGGACTATCATTGTTACATCTGGTACTCTCCTCTCTCTCACACACACACGTGCACGCATATGCGTGCGCCCCATTACATGCTCTCACATTTCTGAGGGCTTTTTAAGTCAAACCATTCCCTTCAAGTAAGTGTCATATCTGACGTGTTTGATTGGATGTAGGCAGCACTTTTTAATCAAACTGAAATAGCTTTTGCTCTCATGGAATATGGAGCTAGCCTGGATCGCAAAAATTTGCAGGGTAATTAATTTCAGCTTGACTGTGTCCAGGTTAATTTGCTTTGGCTAAATTTTGTGGAAATGTCTCTGATAGGCTACCATTGAACAGCAGTGGTAAATTATTTAGCTTCCTTTCGTGGGTAGTAAATAGTCTTTTCTAGAATGTTCAAGAAATGTGAATCAATGCTGCATCTCTCTCTCTCTCTCTCTCTCAACAATGCCAGCGAATGTTAAACGTTAAAAGTTCATTTGATGAAGTCTGACTGATAATGTCTTGTTTAGGGGAAACGCCACTTGATTGTGCTCCTGCTACATTGCAATACAAGATGCAAAAGAAGAGGGAAGAAAGCGAACAACTGGGCCCACGCCATATTATCTGAATCTATTGCATTTAACTTGTTTGCTTCCTTGAAAAAGGTATTTTGATCCTACTCCAACTTGGAGAGTTTTGTAATAATGTGACACCCTTACTATTAGTCGTGGAGTACACTTCAGCGAAAGCATTAAAATTCTTTGACCAGCTCTATTTGTTATTTGTGTCGTTAAATTTGTTCTGTGTGTGTGTGTGTGTGTGTGTGTGTGTGTGCATGACCTGAGTTTCTGTATTTTCCTTTGGTACCATATTGTTGTTTGTCATGGCTAAGATGGTGAAATTGTCCCTGTAATTGAAAATTGAAATTATTTCCTTTTGATTTCATCTTCCTCGATTCTGGCGTTTCTTAGAATCCCTGGTATTGATGTATCTAGAGCAGTACCATATCATGTTTAAGGGTAATAACTAAGAAATGTGGTAAAACCCTTCTGGTCTTTTGCCATCTTCTCTATCACGTACACCTTGAGGAGATGAGAGAGCATTGAACAAAGGGAAAGGTGGCTAGGGTGCAAGATAATCCCTGGGGGGCTTCTTGGTAGTGGAGGGGCGGTGGCTTTGGTGTTTCAAATGGTTCCTTGTGGCATTTCAGATGTGAGATTAAATGGTGTGCTTAAGATTAGGTGGGGGAAAAGTGGCAGCATAAGTGCCGAATAATGGTGTTCAAAATTTTTTTTTTTTATTCTAGCGTTTAGCTCAATTTTTGGGTTGATTATTCCTTTCCGTGGGAGTAATCGAAAAATCATAAAAAAATATTACTCCAAACGACCCTAAAGACGCCAAAGACATGTTTTGAATTTTTTCGCCTGCAATGAACTTTTCATTCATTTTTTACCTAAACCTTGTACATTTTTAATTCACAAAACATACTCCCTCCGTCCCATAAAGTTAGGACGTTACAAAATTACGTATTAACAGAATAATACATTTGCCCCATCGACCGCAACTCCGAATAACAAACGAATTCTCAACAACACAATCAACAACCACCTTCGTGCACCCTTCCTCTCTACCCTCCAAAACAATGCCGCAGCAGCCGCCCCCACCAGCAATCATAGATATTTCAACACCAATCGGTTGTTCAAACTCAGCTGAAGCAAACCCAGATGGGAGAAGAAGAGAGAAGATGGAAGAGCAACAAAAACAAACCCACCCTCTGTTTTTGCACAGTTTGCGAGGACGTGCAACGACGAAGATGAGACGAAGTTCTCTCCAGCTCTTTTCCAAATTGCCACCAACAAAATAGAGACCAAAACGGGACACGTGGAAAATGGCAAAAGTCCAAGAACCCAATTTTGTAAATGTGGAAAATGGGAAAAACTGCATTAAAAGATAGGACTGCCCATGGTCAAAACCTAAAATTACAATCAAGATAACAGCCAGAGTCTCCAATTGAAGTATAAAATTGGACAGAAATGGCTAACCGATGGAATTGGAAACTCTCTCTTATATGCAGTCTGAGGAAGGATGATAGTATTAAATACCCGTTCAATAAGAAAAAACACATTCCTACAGTTACCATGAATACATTACCATGAATAAAATTAGGGAAAATTTCAAAATGGCACCTGAACTTTACACTCAATGTCCCCAAAACGCCTAAACTTTAGTTAGCGTCAATTAAACACATGAACTTTCAAAACGCCCTTTCTAAGGCACCTGGCCCCATTTTCTGTCCATACTGGACGGAAATTGCTGATGTGGCAATTCTCTTCCGTTAAAAACCTCATCAACACCACCTACAGCCATCACCACCACCTACAGCCTCTGCCGCCGCAAATTTTGAGCCACCACCACTTACAACCATCATCTCCACCACCACCGAATCGTCACCAACTGTCATTTCCCCTCCCACTGTCATTTCTCACTGCCGTTTGAACCACACCATCACTAACCACTGCACCTTCCACCGCTGACTAGGCTTCGCCGCCCATTCTCGTCGCCGTTTGCTCGAAATTGTTGAGACGGTTGGAGAAAATTGTTGTCCAAATGACAGCAGGAGGGGTTGCCTTAAGCAAATCTGATATTCAAACGGTGTCGGAAGTAGTTGGTGATGACCTGGTGGTGGTGGAGATGATGGATGTAAGTGGTGGTGGCTCAAAAATCGCGGCGGCAGAGGCTGTAGGTGGTGGTGATGGGGTTTTTAACGGAATAAAATTGCCACATCAGCAATTTCCGTCCAGTATGGACGGAAAATGGGGCTAGGTGCCTTAGAAAGGGTGTTTTGAAAGTTCAGGTGTTTAATTGACGCTAACTAAAGTTTAGGTGTTTTTGGGACATTGAGTGTAAAGTTCAGGTGCCATTTTGAAATTTTCTCATAAAATTACCATGAATAAGAAAAACCTAAAATTACCATGAATACATTTCGTTGTATGATGCAGGCAGGTTGAACCCACTACTACCTCCTCTCTCATGTCGGATTTGGGGTTCTCTTAATGATTCAAGTCACTATATTCCTATAGTGATCTCAATTGTGGGCATTTGAAATCTTCATTTGGGATGAAAACCGTTCATTTTTTCAAAATGTTCAGCACAATATGGGTACAAAAAACTATGATCATCGGAGAATGGTAGACATGCAATTGAGATAAATTTGTCTTACAATTTATTCTCCAATATTCACTTAATTTGATTTTCTACATGAATGATCTACTCAATATTCCCGACAAATTGTACGGTTCCGATCCCAAATACAGGTTATAGAGGGTTCACATTTGAGGTCAATACAAAAAACCCAGTCATTCCTGATTTCCATATCCACCAACAGGCAACAGACAACAGTAGCTCAGCCCTATCTCCTCTTTCCCTCTCTCTCTCTCTCTCTCTCTCTCTCTCTCTCTCTCCCGCGAAGAAAGAGATCAACCCAGGCTACTGCTCCAACTCATACCCTCCTTGTGGTGGCGGGAGGGGAGGGATCTCTCTCTCCCATCCTCCTCTCATTTTCTCTCCTCTTTCCCTCTCTTCCTTCCTTTTTCTTTTCTCTTCCCCTTTCCCTCCTCCCTCTCACTTGTTCTGCTGTTTCACTAGCCTCCGGTGAACTGTTGGGTTCTCCGGGTTATGTGCCTAACGGCGTTCAGCTGGTGTGATCGATCTTTTTGTTCGGCGGTGAGCGGCGTTGGTGGTGGTGGCGGGTCAACCCTTTTCTTCACGAAGCCACCGGTTGTTGGGCTGATGGGCTTCTCCAGTTTTATGCTTAACGGCGAAGTGCTTTTGTTGTGGGCTGGGGGTTTTGTTGTTTTGCAGGGCATTGGTGCTAATGACGGATGGTGGTAGTGCTCGGTGGTGGCGGTGCAAACGGCATGCGGCGAGGGGAGAAGGTCAGCGATGATGGATGCTAATGGGAGGCTTGGTGTGGCCTTTTGTGGAGGGGGCGGTCGAGCCGTTTTCCGGGACAGCAACAAGGGCTTGTTCCCCGAGTCTCTGGCGACGATGTGGCAGCAACTTGTCTTTTTATAGGTGGCCGTGGAGCGACAGGCATGGCAGCGATGGTGGCGTTGATGGTGCGGGAAGTTGTTGAGGGTTTTTTTTTTCTTTATGGGTTGAATGTAAATATGATTTTGTTAGATCCATAGGGGTGATGATGGTTGGCGGCAGAGGTTGCTGATGGGCGATTTTGATGGGCGATTTTGCAGCGGCGGTGGTGGCATGACTTGACGGTGATGGCATGACTTGGAGGTTGCTGATGGCTGATTAAGGTTTTCTTTGGGCTATTAATTTTTTCTATTCTAGGCATTGTGGCCCATTAGGATTTTGGTTGGCTCCTTGCCAATTGCGGTTTGGGTCTCGGATTAGACATTGGATTATTTGAATTTGATGTTTTCTCCTTTTCCCGATTAGTCATTGTCCTTTTCGATGATTAATGAAATTTTTTTGCCGTTAATATATATATATATATGTTCCACTTCTAGTCCGGACTCCGGACTTCCGGACCTCCATGTTCCGAGCATTTTTTTGACGATCCGATCCGCCCAATGTGTTCAGAAGGTGTTTTCAAGGGTCCACGCGAAAAATCTTCAAAAAAAAAAAGACTGGGAAGGGCTTGATCCAAGCAGTTTTCGCAAAAAATATATATTTACAGTTTTTGCGAAAACTGCTTGGATCAAGCCCTTCCCGGTATTTTTTTTTGAAGATTTCCGGCGTCGACCCTTGAAAACACCTTCTGAACACATTGGACGGCTCGGATTTTCCAAAAATAATTTGCAACACAAAAAAATCACTTTTTTCTTATTCTCGGGAGGGTTTGGACTAGAAAATTTCCGTATATATATATGGTTGGCGGCAAAGGTTGCTGATGGGCGATTTTGCAGCGGCGGCGGTGGTGGCATGACTTGGCGGTGATGGCATGACATGGCGTGACTTGGAGGTTGCTGATGGGTGATTAAGGTTTTCTTTGGGCTATTAATTTTTTCTATTCTGGGCATTGTGGCCCATTAGGATTTTGGTTGGCTCCTTGCCAAATGCGGTTTGGGTCTCGGATTAGACATTGGATTCTTTGAATTTGATGTTTTCTCCTTTTTCCCGATTAGTCATTGTCCTTTTCGATGATTAATGAAATTTTTTTGCCGTTGAAATATATATATATATAGGTAAAACTTCTAGTCCAAACCTCCCGAAAATAAGGAAAAAATGATTTTTTTTGTTTTGCAAATTATTTTTGGAAAATCCGAACCGTCCAATGTGTTCAGAGAGCAGGACACATGTCACAAACAGTCAAATCCTAAGTGTTCTCATGTTTCGCTTCCCTACGCTTGGTAATGGCTCATATATGTGATAAGCCTCTACTATTGTAGATATCCGGGCTTATCTCGCTCATTTGTTCCACACACAAACGCGATTTTGTGCTTTATTTGGTTGATATGCTCGTAGTTGTGTTTTTGTTAAGTTACAGGTTAAACACGCGAAATGAGCGCGTTTTGTGCGCATTGAGATCCATGCAGCGTTACCAAGGGTCAAGTGCCCCATGGTTTGCCACCACCGGGCCTCAAGAGCCAAGAAATGAAGACTCGGCTAAGGCCCGGGAAGTCAAAGAGCCACAAAGCCAAGCCGGAAGGCTAAAGCCGTGTCTCATACTCTCAAAAAACTCTCGGTGGGGTCCGGGAGTGAACAAGCACTCAAGTGATGAAGGAACACCTCCCCCAAGGGTCGCACAACTCATTTAAGTCCATTGGAGGAAGTCTGGAGGCACGCAAACCAATGGGAGTGATCAAAGGGGACAAATTCAAGCCAAGACGATTCTGGACCGATCCAGATTAATTCTGGACCGATCCAGATTTTCCCAGAAATTTCCAGACGATTCTGGACCGATCCGGAATAATTCTGGACCGATCCAGATTTTCCCAACTTTTTCTAGACGATTCTGGACCGATCAGGAATAATTCTGGACCGGTCCAAAAATGCTCCGAGGCAACTTTTGAGCACTTTTTGTACTTTCTACTTATGGAAAGTTTCTATTAAAAGCATTATTAGGATATTTTGAGAGAGATGGAAGGTGTTTGTATATATTTCCCTCTCCCTCTCTCTCCCCTCATCTTCTTCCTCCATTAGTTTTGTTCTTAGTTTAGTTCCACTTTCTCTCTAGTTTTTAGGGTAGTTTCTCTTTGATCCAAGGTTTTCATCTTCATTAATGTTGTAAGTGTACTCTTAATCTTTACAAATCTACTGTTTATTTGTATTTTCTTCATGTTTCATATTTTCATGTTGTTCTTGCTATTTCCATTGAAAACTCTAATTTCTAAGTGTTGTTTGTGATTTTCTCTAGTGTTAATGTTGTAGGCCAACTTAGGTTCTTCACTTAAAATTAGTTTTTAAGTTTATTAATCATGTTTTGCATCTCCTTCAATGTTCTAATCTTATTTCTTGATATGGTTTGTGAGTAGTTTAAGTAGGCTTAGTCATGGGGTGATTAGCACTCCATGACTTGGGATTAATCCATCCATCTCATGTTAAGGCATACATTGCTTGTCTATCAAATATTTGGGGATGCACTTTTATGTACCAAAGAGTGGGTTTGTTAATCTCTTTGATCACACGTAGCCAAGAGTTTGACTACTTGGCACGTGTGATGCTTTGGGCGATGTCAACCCATCCGTTTGCAAAATGTACCGAAAACCCCTAATCTTTGGTAAACACATTTTCTTGTAAATGGTTTTAAAATCTAAATCTTCCGTTCGGGGGCATTTAACGATGCCCCGAGCCGGTTATCAAGAGGGGATGGATTAGCCCAAGTCATGGTCGTTAAATACCCCTAGACTTTGCCTTAGTTTAATTTGTCATTTTTAATCTTTCGAGTCGTTCTCGAAGTTGAGAGAATTCCACCAAACAAACTCCAAAAGCCAAGTTTGCCGCTTTAAGGCTAAAAACCTACACTTGCAAGACAACTCTCATGCCGGGTGCATTTGGTCTCTGTGGATTCGACCCGGTCTTACCGGTTATTATGCTATGCGATACCTAGCCCTACGCTTGGGGCGACACCATCTACGATACAATCCAAGGTCGCAAGCAATATGCCTATAACTACACCGTTAGTAAATAGGATATTTTTAGAGTAGCAAAAGTACAAGGTACAGACATCTATTCAGGATACGCTCTCGGAAAGTGATCTACCCATTCTACCCAAGGCCGAGTGTTTGAACCTAGGGCTCTAATACCACTTGTAACGCCCCACATTTTTGGGATACGTTATGGATTATTATTACAATTTAAAGTCGGTCTTAAACAGTAATAATAATAACCAAAAATACATGTAGATGATCTATCCTTCACAGATTACAAAAAGGTAGACCGGGTGGACTCTATGACTCCGTACGTTCCTTGATCTGGTCGTGCTCCATGTCGGCAGCTCTTCCAGCGCTATATTATTCCTCATGTTCGTCGACAAAGTCTGACATAATACGTCGGAGTCGCGAAGCAACATCGTTATATTATGTCAGGGTTACACAAGTGCAACACCGTGAGCGAGGACGCTCAATAGATACCCTACCCCAACCTTAAACTAGCAATTCTAGAACAATATTGTAGGTGGCAGGTAAATAGTTGAAAATCATTTATCAAAACAGTAAGTTCATGCGTGTCAATGCATCAGTATCAAATCAAATCAGAGTCCAGCTTTAATAAAACCAGTATCCTGTTTCTTTTCAAATCAGAGTGCAGTATTAGTATTTCGTATCAATTTCTCATAATAGCATTCTTCTTCAAATTTCAATCATATCAACATCTCACATCTCTCGAAAGTTATTGGGCCGTTTTAATGGTCACCAACCTTTCCGTTCGAATGTTCGGCCACCCATAAACTGACTCCTGCAGTATGAGGTCCGCTAACTCCGTGTCACACACGACATAGTCCCAGTTTTCTTATAGCACCGAACTTAACAGCCTGTTTATAAGATCCGTTTACTACGTGTTGTACTGAGTGAGCTTCGACCACCAAATTCTCCCCGCGGAATTTGAGGCGAAACCCAAACAGCACTACCGTATAGTTCCATTGAGCTTTGACCACCAGTTCACCCCGGGGAACTGAGGCGGGACTCTAATGGCAGTATTGTCTATATTTTCATTACAACATCATTTTCATTCTCATCTCTATTTCTTCTTGTAAAAATAATCGATCATTTTCTTGAAAAACAAACGTGTCGTACCGTCTCGGAAAACGTGCACATGCCATATTACATAAAAATCTTCCGTTTAGAAATCGTTTCACGATAAACTTTTCGTTTAAAAACATTTCACGATAACCGTGTTACTTTAGGTATAAAATCTTGTTGGTGACTTTCTTTAGACAAATGAGATAACCAGGAGAGTCCCAGGCTGGATGACCGCACGAATGCAGTTACTGGCACCATTCCTTTCTTAGACAGCGCTAGGCATATCTTTTTTGACAGACCCTCAAGGGTGTTAGCCTTGGGTTAATCTCAATAGTCCAAGTACAGTCAAAACATTTTGAAGTTGCTTTAAGAAAATTTTAGTCAGCTATTTTCCAAAAATCAATCGGGCAGCATAACGGCTTAAATTTGAAAAGTCGATTTTCATTCGGGCATTATAACTGGATATTTTAGGTTTCCAAAAGTCCATCGGGCATTATAACGGTGCATTTTGATAAGTCAATTCCAAATCGTGCATAGTAACGACTAAGTGTGTTTTTCAAAGTCTAATTGTTCATAAAATCACTATTCACCAACATAATCACGTTTAATCATAATTGAGCACGTTTAAGCAAAATAATGACATAATTAATATGGACTAGTAAATACTAATCTAAAGTTAAGATAAAGTATCTACCTTAATTCCGATGATTAGTCGGAAGCCGATAAGCTAGTTGAATTCCGGCGGCGTAACTGTTGGCCCAGATAGCAACCCAAGAGGGGGGGTGAATTGGGTTTCTCAAATAATAATGCGGAATTAAAAAATTACTAAATGCAATACCCAATAAAATTAAATCAATTCAAGCGTGCATAATAATAAATAACAACAAATAAAGAGTATAGAGAGGAGAGAATCAAACACAGAGATTTATCGTGGTTCGGTCCGCAACTTCACGGCCTAGTCCACTCCCCAAGTGTCCAACTTGGGATTTGCTGCACTATCTCCAATAGTAACACTTTCTAGCTTCGCGGGTGCTAGAGAAACCTTTACAATGAACAATTTATCCCCAATTGCTCCAACTATTTTTTACTCCGGTGTTAGTCACACCTAACCCAACTAGTTTTCACTCCGGTGCTAGTCACACCTAACCAAGTGATTTTCTCTCCAAAATTACTCACAAAAAGATAAACTCTCACAAGGGGTCACACTCCCTTTTACAATGAAATCTCACAAATCAAACACTCTCAAAAGTGTGACAAACAAAAGATTAAGCACTAATTTTTCCTCCCAAAAAGTAAACAACTTTGAAGCTCAAATAATGATCCTTTCTTTTCCAATTTTACTGCCCTCCTTTCTCTTCAACTTGGTCCCTTTTATTCTTCAAAAATATGAACGTTGGCTGCCACTTTATATATATGGAAATAAGCCACCCAATGCTTTATAGCCTAGATAAAAGCACATCCAAACAATTCCCTGAAGTAGCCGTTTGATCCAAGTAGGGAAATAATTAAGCCATTGAATCCTTGTATTATGGCCTTAATTGATTCAAATGATTGCCAATGCAATCCCTTCCTTCTTGCTGTATAGCCGTTGAACCAAGGTAGAATAATTCTCAATTTGCATTTAAACTTCATTGAAGCAACAATCAATTCCTTTCATGTACTAGCCGTTTAGATCAAATAGGAATAAGATTTGTCCTTAATCTTCTCCCCTTTAAATTCAAATCTTAGCTATTGGAGATAGGATTTGATGTGGAAACTATCCATGTGTAACTCAATCAAATCCTACAAAATAAATAAATAATCAAATGAGTACCACATATCACAATATCAATTATATTTCTCATTTTATAAAATATATTTTGTTATCATCAAAATCACTAATGTTCTATATAAACCTTTGGGCTAACAATCTCCCCCTTTTTGATGATGACAAAACATTAACGATTTTATTCAAAATAAAATTCAGAAATATAATTAAAACAAAAGAAATAAGATACTCCCCCTTAATTGGTGCATCCATTGTTTGAGCTTTTTCTCCCCCTCTAGCTTTCACAATATTTCTCCCCCTTTGTCATCAACAAAAAGTAGGGGCCTATTTTATCAAGATATTCCATAAGCTCCTTTCCAACTTTGCATGTTCGGATTGCGTTGCAGATTCTACCCAATAAGGCACACGTGCCAATTCCACATCTTTTATCGCAGTACTAAACATCAAGCTTCACAAAGAATTTGTAAATTTCCTTCACTCAAAAAGCTCGTTAGACATATGGGCATAATACCAATACTTCAATAAAGTCATGGAACAATAACAATGTCAAGTTTACTGGAAGCATTTATCCATATGGAATCAATAACTTAGAAAAGACATATCGCAAAAGCTTTGAGCACTTTGTTAGTTAATAAAACTTTGGCAAGTTAAAAAACTTTTCACAAAAAGTTTTGAGCAAAATTTTTATTTTTATTTTTAAAAATTTTGTACACATATGCAAGAATAAGTAGACAAAATTTCAGGCAATTCATCAAAATCAAACTTTTAAACAAATCAGAACCTTTGTGCAAATAAATTAATATTTAAAAAAAAAAAAATACCACACAAATCTGAACTTTACCAATTATTGAACTTACTCCATTGTAGAAAGTTAACTTTCTTGTTGCCGAGAAATTATATCTCAACATTTACCTTTGAGCACATCCACCTACAAAAAAAATAACTCATGTGCAATTCTTTGGTACCCAAATTTTCATGGGTCCGAGAGGATTAGTAACAAGATGCTTTGGAATCCACATTTTTCTAGCTCCAACATAAATATTTCTTCGAATAGGACAAGAATATGATAAATGACCTTTCATGCCACAATAATTGCAAGTAGTTTGAGGATGACTAGAAGAACTTGATTTCATAAACAAATTTTGGTAAAACTTTTGCTTTTTGCTAGGATTAAAACCAATGCCCGCTTTGTCAAAAACACATCTTTGTTTTCCAAGAATCATATCTAAATTATCTTTTCCTTGAACAAGCTTAGAAAGAGATGTTTTCAAATCCTCAACCTCCTTTTTTAAAACATCATTTTCAAGTCTCAAGTCATTGACAATATCTTTTGGAAAAGAAACTTCTTTAATTTTTTCTTTTAATACTTCATTTTCTCCTTTCAAAAATTCATTTTCAGCAAGCAGTGAAGAGTTACTCTTTTTGAGAAAACTGTTTTTAGAACCTAATTTCTTAAACTCAGCATGCAATTCATGAAACGCATCTAATAGTTCATCGTAAGTAAACTGATCATCCGAATCATCAAAGGAGTTTACCTCACTATTTTCATGAGCCATTAAGCATAGGTTGGCTTGGTTGCTGTCCTCTTCGGAACTACTGTCATCACTGCTGTTACCCCATGCTGCCAGCATTGCTCTTCTTTTTGCCTTCTTGCTAGATTCTTTGGCTTGGGGGCATTCGTACTTAACATGGCCTGGTTTTTTACACTCATAGCAAATTATAGAATTTCTCTTGTTCTCATTTTTTTCTCCATCCCTCTTAAAAAATCTTTTGCCATTTTCTTTTTTCTTTCTCATAAATCTTTTGAATTTTCAAGTAAAAATAGCTATTTCCTCATCGCTGTCACTTGACTCTGAATCATCTCTATCATCTTTTGAACTCGAAGTGAAACTTTTGAGAGCTAAATCCTTCTTTTTCTGGCCTTGATTTTCTTCCAAGTTCATCGTGATTTCATGTGTCATTAGTGAACCCAAAAGCTCATCCAAGCTATAATTTGTGAGATCTTGCTTGGCTCCCATTGCTTTGGTAATGACCTGAGAATCTTCCTCACAAGATCAACATTAGAATATGATTTTCCAAGAGATTTCAAGCCATTAACAATATCAGTAAAGCGCGTAAACATGCTTGAAATTGATTCACCAGGCATCATTTTAAACAACTCATATTTATGCACAAGCATATTGATTTTCGATTCCTTCACTTGACTAGTTCCTTCATGCGTGACTTCTAACTTATCCCAAATCTCTTTAGCAGAATCTCATGCAGATATTCTATTAAATTCATTTGGGTCTAATGCACAATATAAGAGGTTCATGGCCTTGGCATTCATTTGAACGCCTCTCAAATCATTCTCATCCCATTCATTTTCCTCCTTAGGAACTACAACCTTATTCACAGTTTTAGTAGGACAGTGCGGCCCATCAACAATAATTTTCCACAACTCGTAATTTGATGCTTGAATATAAATACGCATTCTAGCCTTCCAATAATTATAGTTAGACCCGCTAAACAAAGGAGGTCTATTGGTCGATTGGCCTTCGGGAAGGAAAGTGCCAAAATGGGTTGCCATAGATCTTACCCTAAGACGATTAAGTAAAAAAAAAATACTAGAGCCGTAGCTCTGATACCAATTGTTGGCCCAGATAGCAACCCAAGAGGGGGGGTGAATTGGGTTTCTCAAATAATAATGCGGAATTAAAAAATTACTAAATGCAATACCCAATAAAATTAAATCAATTCAAGCGTGCATAATAATAAATAACAACAAATAAAGAGTATAGAGAGGAGAGAATCAAACACAGAGATTTATCGTGGTTCGGTCCGCAACTTCACGGCCTAGTCCACTCCCCAAGTGTCCAATAGTAACACTTTCTAGCTTCGCGGGTGCTAGAGAAACCTTTACAATGAACAATTTATCCCCAATTGCTCCAACTATTTTTTACTCCGGTGTTAGTCACACCTAACCCAACTAGTTTTCACTCCGGTGCTAGTCACACCTAACCAAGTGATTTTCTCTCCAAAATCACTCACAAAAAGATAAATTCTCACAAGGGGTCACACTCCCTTTTACAATGAAATCTCACAAATCAAACACTCTCAAAAGTGTGACAAACAAAAGATTAAGCACTAATTTTTCCTCCCAAAAAGTAAACAACTTTGAAGCTCAAATAATGATCCTTTCTTTTCCAATTTTACTGCCCTCCTTTCTCTTCAACTTGGTCCCTTTTATTCTTCAAAAATATGAACGTTGGCTGCCACTTTATATATATGGAAATAAGCCACCCAATGCTTTATAGCCTAGATAAAAGCACATCCAAACAATTCCCTGAAGTAGCCGTTTGAACCAAGTAGGGAAATAATTAAGCCATTGAATCCTTGTATTATGGCCTTAATTGATTCAAATGATTGCCAATGCAATCCCTTCCTTCTTGCTGTATAGCCGTTGAACCAAGGTAGAATAATTCTCAATTTGCATTTAAACTTCATTGAAGCAACAATCAATTCCTTTCATGTACTAGCCGTTTAGATCAAATAGGAATAAGATTTGTCCTTAATCTTCTGCCCTTTAAATTCAAATCTTAGCTATTGGAGATAGGATTTGATGTGGAAACTATCCATGTGTAACTCAATCAAATCCTACAAAATAAATAAATAATCAAATGAGTACCACATATCACAATATCAATTATATTTCTCATTTTATAAAATATATTTTGTTATCATCAAAATCACTAATGTTCTATATAAACCTTTGGGCTAACAGTAACGACTAGTCGACCTCCGCTCGAACGCTTTCTAGCTAAGTTATTCTACCTTTCTAAGATCTAGGGGTGGTCGAGGGTGGTGGAGTGTGGTGATGGAAGGTTGAATGTGGAAGAACACTCAAGAACTCACTCAAGAACACTAGAAAGCACAAAGTGGAGAAGTTGGGAGGTTTTGGTGTGAGAAATGAAGCAAGGTGAGTGAGCTATTTATAGTGAAAGCAATGAGGCTCTCTTCCCCCAAAAAGACCAGCCATCCCTCCCCTCCCCACAAGTGTCCAAAAAACCTTTTGCAAAAGTAAAAATGTAGATTTTAATGGCTAGTTTAGGATAAGGATAATTTGCTAGGTTTTATAGACTTGGGGACCAAGTAAGGGTTTCTAGATACATAGGATATGACGTAATATGTCTAGGTTCGTTAGGTTGGGGCGTAAATGGGTAGTTTTGGGTACTAGTTATACACACGAAATTAGCCACGGGGTATTATATATATACATCTATACATATATACACATATGCACTTTATAGAAAAAGTAACCTATATACTTATAGCCTTATGTGGCTAGATACATAGGATAAAATTTGTCCCCCTATTAATTGGGAGATAAGTTCCCCACCGTTGGGACGAAAAATGCTCCGTAAGATTGGTTTTGTGCGCGAAAAATACTAACTAGTGTACTGCGAATAATAATTAAAGAACTAGTAGTTTTAAGAAAATAAATAAGTATGATAGGAAATTCCTAGATAGTCTTAAGAGAATCCAAAAATATAATGCTACGGAATTTAGAAGAAAAACGGCGCCGAAATGTGCGCGAACGAGAGTACGAATATACGCCCGTAAAATTATACGGCGAGGGAAGCAATTTCTCTCCCCTTTCCTTTCCTTAGTGAACAAGTTTACCAAGAAACTTCCTCCCTCCTTCCTTTCCTCTCATTAACTCACAAAAATACAAATTAGGTTTAGTAAAAGTAAAGTCAAAATTGGTAGAAAAGTCAAAATTCAGTACATGCCTAATTAGGGTTTTTTCAAAAATAGAAATAGGCCTAATATAGGTTTTAAATAGGATAAGGCTAGTCATAATAGGACGAAATAAGAGTTGGGGGAATTAGTAGGGCTTCTGGACGCGATGTGGTGAAATACCCGGTGTGCACGCGTTGATTTTACGGCGCGGAAAAAATAAATAAAAGGAAATAAACAAACTAGATCTAGTTTTATTCAAATTATTTAAACTAAATAATAAATTATTTTATTTAGCGATATTAAAATTAAATATTCGAATTAATAAATCGAAATTTTTATTTACGAAATTTCGGGTTATTACAAGGACAATACCAAAAAACACTACTCCCTCCGTCTCGAATTTCTTGTCTATTTACGTGTATGCATGCCATTTTTCAGTTGCCTATATATTTCAATATACAATTTTTTTACAATTTTGAAAAATTTGTTTAATAGAACTCATCAAGAACTAACAAACGAGATTTATATATATATATATATATATATATATATATATATAGGATCAACTTCTAATGAGGGATCCCTCATTTTATTTAAAATGAGGACCTCATGCTTCCCGACCAAATTTCAACGATCCGAACCATTAGATGTGTTTAAAATGTGTTTTTAAGGTCCACCGCGAGGATTTGTCCAAAAAAAATACCTGTAAGGGCTTCATCCGATCAGTTTTTGTTAAAAATGCTATATATAACGTTTTTAACAAAAACTGATCGGATGAAGCCCTTACGGGTATTTTTTTTGGACGAATCCTCACGGTGGACCTTTGAAACACATTTTAAACACATCTAATGGTTCGGATCGTCAAAATTCAGTTCGGAAAGTGAAAAAAATTGCTTGGTCCTCATTTTATTTAAAATGAGGGATCCCTCATTAGAAGTTGATCCTATATGTATATATATATATATATATATACATATGTATATATATATATATATACATATGTATATACATATATATACAGATGTACATGTATATATATATATACACATGTACATGTATATACATATATATATACAGATGTACATGTATATATATATAATAGAGAGAGAGAGAGAGAGAGAGAGAGAGAGTCCACTTCTAGTCCGGGATCCGGACCTCCTTGATCCGAGCTTTTTTTTGACGATCCGAGCCGTCCAATGTGTTCAGAAGGTGTTTTCAAGGGTCCACGCGAAAAATCTTCAAAAAAAAAATACCGGGAAGTGTTTGATCCAAACATTTTTCGCAAAATTGTATTTCGGATTTTCAAAAAAAAAATTGCAACACAAAACAAATCAATTTTTTCTTAAATCCAGGAGGAGTGGATAAGAAAATCACACTATATATATATATCTGTGCGTGTGTGCAAAAGTATAAACAATTTTTTGAGGTGTCGTGAATAGTGAAAAGCGGACAAGAAATTCGGGACGGGGGAGTAGAAAGTTAGCCGAATGATCCCTAGGTCTTGGATCTCACACTATTGCGTGGTAAGAAACTAGTCTGGGCCACCATGTGGGATTCCCAAGGTTTGAAACAATAGTATCGACATATATAACGATAACGATCATGGTGTATTGGTACCAAAAGTATCGAATAATGCATAATAGAAATCGTTGGTAGCAGTCGTGAGTTTTTAAAAATTATTTTTGACCAAAATAAATTAAAATACAATCATTCGTAATGGCCGTGAACACTTACGTACGAGGAATCAATTGATACCCGTGATTATTTTTATCTCACCGATATAGTAGTTATGTGTCAGTTGATACGATATATAGCTTTGGGTAAAAAACCAAAAAGTGATTTTTAAAAAAATCACTTTTGTCCTTGTTCAATTTTTTTTTGCATTCGTTAGTTTTGCATCAAGATTTTGTGGTTTCTGGATTCCTCTCGACGAGACGAATCTAACAAGTATAAAATTATTCAAAAAATTAAATTTTTTTGAATAAAGCCAAAATAGGTGGATTATTGGCCAATAATCCACCTATTTTGGCTTTATTCAAAAAAATTGAGTTTTGACCATAATTTTATACTTGTTAGATTCGTCTCGTCGAGAGGAATCTAGAAACCACAAAATTTTGATGCAAAACTAACGAATGCAATTTTTTTTTGAATAAGAACAAAATGGTTTTTTATCCAAAGCAAACCATAAATTACCAATTAATATTTAAAACCATGGGTGGGTCCCAGGGCCACTGGATTGGATAAGTTTTCCTGACCCTGAGGCTTTAGGTCCGACAGGTTACCGGTAGGAAGCGAAGGAGATCATTGTCAGCACCCCTACATGTACATGTGGAGGGGCGGGGCGGTGTATAAATGCATATAGCTAGGCAGAGAGAGAGAGAGAGAGAGAGAGAGAGAGAGAGACAGTAGGGGTTTGAAAAAAAAAAAGCAGGGGTTTGAAAAGCGGGGGTTTGAAAAGCGAGGGGTATCATAAAGTGGTGGTGAGTGGCGACTCGTGATGGATATAAAGTGGCGTAGAGCCTAAGCTGGGAACCCTCCTCTCTATATCCCATCGTTAACAAGTGTTGTTGGGGATAGAAAGAAACCAAACCAAACCCATTCAATGAGTCACTAGCACTTATTAGCTAATTATATATAAATCGATCCCCTCTCCATCAACTCGCTTATAATTTTGAAAGTACTGGTCTCCGTTCTTAATTTATTCTGTCTTGGGGCCGGCCGGGCTGCTCTGTTCTGCTCTCTTAGCGCGCTTTTTGCCAAAGATCATCCATGGGTGGCGATAAGGCAATTAGTCTCGAGGAGATAAAAAACGAGACTGTCGATCTGGTAATAATCCTAAACTCTTTTATCCACTAATTAATCTTCTCATACTCAAATTTTAAATTCTGTCTTCTTCGATCCTTCGTTTCCGTGGAAAATCTGAAACCGGGGTCTTGGTTTTCCTGTAAATTTTCCGGAAAATACGACTCGGGAGGGACAATAATACTATATAGTAGATCCACGATACCTGTATTGATATTTATTTCCCTCTTTGGTTGATTGCAAATTCAGAAGTTCTATGCCTCTCTCTCTTTGTTCTATTTTTGTGTACAGCCTTTAATAATTTTCTCCAGGCTGATGGATATGAAAACTTAATCGTAATTGGTAAATTTAATTTGTATGCATGCAGATATCTGCCCTCAAGATTATATAGTACAGGATATATGTATATGATGCTCTATATGTTCTTATTTGATTAGAGAATTAATCAAGTTCAGCTCAGATCATCAAACACAAGCACTGTGTTTGGTTTAGAATTTTGAGAAGAAATTTTTTGAGAAATTTTTTGAGATAGTGTTCGGATGAGTTTTTGGAAAAAGTAATAATTAGAGAGAGGTGTAATGATTGGAGAGAGATAGAGAGAGAAATGAGAATTAATGATTGTAGAAAGGGGTATGGGTAGAAAGAGAAAAATGATTAATGATTGGAGAGATAAGAGATGGGGAAGGAATCTTTTTGGAATATTTTTTAAAAATGTGAACCAAACACAGCCGTTGTAGGAGACATTTCCACCTCACATGTATATATCATGAGTCATGAGACTCATGACTAGTCGTCTTTCTCTTTCGAAACTTTAAAAGCTTTTCACGTTTTCCTTTTCACGAGTTTAGTGCCCGTGACTTTCTCCAACAAAACACACACACACACGTTCTCTTGGTACTTATCTTTGGTAGTTTGGTTCTCAAATTTCTCTTCCTTTCATTTAAGTACATGCATGCAGAATCGCAGATAGAACATTTCTATCATTTTATATCAACTATTCATGTTTTTATAACGAGGGGGTTTGGCCGCTTTTTTTTTTTACCTTTTAATTTTCTCATTTTCATGTTTAGAGTGTTTGGGTGCCTACCTTGAAAACTCATTTCGGGAGAATGTGTTTTCCATTTTAAAGATTAGAGAGTAGAAGTCAAAAAAGGGTCTAGAGTTCCTTTTCATATTCTCATTTACCACAAATATTGAAAATCCATTTTACCCTCCTCTTAATTGGGTAATAACCAAATCACTAGCCATTTCTTTTTCTTTCTTTTTTTGGGTTATTATGGTTGTCAGTCTATTTTTTTTTTTTTTTGCATTTAGTTAGATTTGAGTTCATTTAATCATTTTCTTTTTTGACTTGGTTTGCAATATTTGATTCTTCCTAAACAGTCAAATAAAACAAATTGAAGACTTCCAAATTTTTTTATACAAGTATTCGTAAAGGGAAAGAAACAAACAATATTTCACAATATAACTTCAAAAAAATAGCTTAAAATATTATCCACACACATTATAATACAATAATAATAATAATAAAGAACCAAGGATAGCATGGTAAAAATCAAATCATAATTCATTTTGATCATTTATCTCCCGAACACTACTCATGTTGTAAAATTCATTTTGCACATATTACGGAAACACTTCTACTGATTCATAACACATTCTAACCATAATTTAAAAAATACAGATATGTAAAAAGAATACAACACTAAAAGTAAAAAAATATGGCTCATAAACACCTCGTTAATGACTTTACTGATTTTACTTTTTCTTTGTAAAATACCTTTTAAATTTTCCAAATACCTTTTCTATATTCCATTTTTTTCTTTGTAAAATACCTTTTAAATTTTCCAAATACCTTTTCTATATTCCATTTTTCTATTGACCTGTAAAATGTTTGTTGGCAGTGTTTCAACTTTCAACTATGTTTTTTGTTTTTTGGTCGGTACGTTTCAACTCTGTTGACTAACATTTGTTTGATGTTTCAACTATGTTGACCAATATGTATGAATAGGTAGAAAACAATGACTGGGTTTCTTTTATTGACTCCCATTAACACCATTATTGGATTCTGGAAATGACGCTGACGTTACATGACGGGAATTATTCTCTGTACCAACTAGAAACTTTTCGGAATTGTACGCAATGAGAACATAAAATAAAATACTGTCATCTTCCGTAAAACACTAAAACGGAGGAGCGTGAACACAAAAAAGAAAATGCTACGGCCCTCAATTTCATTTTAAATGCTTCCAACAGAAAATTAAAAAGTACAAAAGTTTTTCAAAAAAATTTTACAACGTTCAAAAGTAATCTTTTTAACCGGTCAATGTATTTAAAATGTGTTTTTAAGGTCCAACGCGAGGATTTGTAAAAATAAAATTCCGGGAAGGGCTTGATCCAAGCAGTTTTTCATAAAACTGCACATATACTCGTTTTATGAAAAACTGACCCGATCAAGTCCTTCCCGGTATTTTTTTTTAATGAATCATCGCGTTGGACTTTAAAAACACGTTTTAAACACATCTAACGGTTCGGATCGTCAAAATTCGGTCCGGAAAGTGGGGTTCGGACGTTAGGTCCGCATTTTGTGGTTTGGATGGGAAGCTCTTCCTCTATATATATATAGAGTCCACCTCTAGTCAGAGAGCCTGGATTTTAAAAAAATCCGGACCTCCACTTTCCTAATCGAATTTCGACGATCCGAACCGTCCAATGTGTTTAAAATGTGTTTTCAAGGGTTTCCATGAGAAATAATAATAAAAAAATACCGGGAAGGGCTTGATCCGAGCCGTTTTTCACAAAACTAAAAACATTGGACGGTTCGGATCGTCGAAATTCGATCGGGATCAATGAGGTGTGGATTTTTTTAAAATCCGGGATGTTGGACTGGAAGTGTGGTGTATATATATATATATATGGAAGACGGTCTTCTAAGGGATCCTGCATACAAAATTTGGTGCGGGATTGACCTTTTTTCAACTTTTCGGATCAAATTTTGACGATCCGAACCGCTCAATGTTTTTAAAATGCATTTTCCAAGGCCTACGCGGGAAATCTTCAAAAAAAAAAAACCCGGAAGGGCTTGATCCAAACAGTTTTCGATAAAACTGTTTTTAAATTTAACCATATCGAAAACTGTTTGGATCAAGCCCTTCCGGGTATTTGTTTTTGAAGATTTCCCGCGTTGGCCTTGGAAAATGCATTTTTAAAACATTGAGCGGTTCGGATCGTCAAAATTTGATCCGGAAAGTTGAAAAAAGGCCAATTCCGCACCAAATTTTGTATGCGGGATCCCTTAGGAAACCGCCTTCCATATATATATAGATATATCCTAACGCATAAACCGTGGCTTTTTATACTATTCCGTAATCGCCTAACCTTTATCTGTTAATAGGAAAAGAAAAAATGTAGCGCCATTCTACAGGCCTGGTTTTGTTTTTACGTGCTTTCACTTCACTTTCAAACCAACCCAGAGGTACCAATACTGTACTGATGGTTGTACTGATATAAGTCGTTCATGATTTTTTTTTTTTTTAATAATTAGGTGTCCATATCAGCTCATATGCATCTCAACTAATTAATTTTAAAATCATTATTCGAATTATGTTGAAAAATATCAGTTTAATCGGATAACCGTAAGCAGTTGATTCAATTTTCTACTGGCATGTTCCATTAACTTGTTTTTTGGTTTTTTAGACCTTTAGTTGTAGTTTAAATCTACAACTTGTTCCACTAAAGTGTTTTTTTGGGTTTTTAGTTGTAATTTATTGTAAAGGGTAGTTGGTTTTTTTTGGGAGTTTTTTGTTAGTGGAATAGAGTAGTTTTAGAGTTAAAACAAAACTAGTTTTTTGGGGGAGTTTTTTGTTAGTGGAATAGAATGGTTTTTAAGTTAAAACAAAGCTAGTTTTTTTAGTGGAACATGGCCTTAGTTTTTTTTTTTCAATGAATTATGAATAAAAGTTAGATAAGTAGATTTAGCACTTATAATTGTTTGATTAAATTTATTTATCTAGGGTAACTATATAAAATTTAAAATTAATGGACGGATTATTTATGTAAAACCTTAAAGTGGGTCCTACACACCCTTCTTCTTTTCTTTTCTTTTTCTTTTTTCTTTTCGAATTGTTGTACACACCCTTCGGTACCCCCAACCGTATGTACCCATAATTTTTTTGTTAAAATTAACTGCTCTGGGTCTGACTATTTAGAAGTTGGGAAAGTTATGGTTTAGGCCTAGTACAGCATAGCCACATAAACGTTATCGTGCGGGACTGTATTTTATGTGGTCAATGTCTGTCTTCAGGGGTGGAGTCGGGGATGTTAGTGGTGGTCGACCATGCAAAAAAAAAAATAAAATCTACTATTATATAGAAAAAAAAATCTCAAAAATTTTCCTATGAATTATATAGGCTCACCCCTGTGTAATGAAATTTCTTGCTCTGTCCCTATCTGTCTTGGTAGAGTTACACAAGTACTCATTATGCCCCTTGTATCCGGGTTCAGCTCCTAACTCTAAGACTCCTGCCTGTGGGCCCCAGCTCGGATTCAAAATAATAATCGAAACCGTTTATCTTGTACACATCATGTAAAGAAGAAAGTCCTTGCTAAAAATCAGCTTGATTGAATACCAATAGACACATGAACAATCATATTTTGTTTTATAAAATGGACAGTCTAAGTTTATCTTCTTTCACGACCATCCATTTTATAAACACAAAATAGGATTTTGTTCATGCATCTATCAATATTCAATTAAACTAATTTTTGCAGAGACATTCTTCACCACATGATGCATAAGATGAACTGACCCCTTGTTTCTAGAGGCAGCTCCATCCTTTACAAAGGATGGTCAGTTGAACACCTTAAAATAATTTTTTTTGTTTAGAATACATATAATTTTTTGTAATTTTATTTAAGTTTTTTTCCTTTTTGAACAACCTACACGTAAATATTTGAACACCTAACCCTAAAAAATTGAACAACTAACCCCAAAAAAACAGCCCACAAACCAATCCAATGTAACAAACCTAATTAAAAGCCATAAGTGGCTCCATAGCTTCCCATAGATAATGAGTTGAACTACCTATAGGGTCGTGTTAATGCCACGAGACATTTCTTTAGTGCCACGACAAAGTCATTTGAAATCACCCTTATACCCTTCAAGTGAGAGAGTCCAAAATACCTCGCACTCCTCTCTCTCTTAATTCGTGAACCACTTTCTCAACAAAGTCCCACTTCCAGTCCAACCACCTCTCTCTCTCTCTCTCTCTCTCTCTCTCTCTCTCTTCATATATTTCTCCTCCATAACCAGGGAACTACCAGAACCCATCAAACAATCAATTTCAATTTTCAAGCTGGGCAGTGATGGGGTTTCTAGGATTACTCTCAAAACATTTGCAATTATCATACAAATTGTTAGTAGAATACTGAAACTCTTAACTTTCTAATTGGAGGTTCTATCGTCTCTTAAGCCATGGATCTGTTATTGGCCATAACCTACCAAAGAAATTTCCTCCATGCTCAATCGAACCATAAAGGCTTGGAGGATGAATGTAGACCTTGTAGAAAAGCGGATAGGAGAGGTAGCCTTTAGACTCCGGCGACAAGGTCGATTCTCCGGTGACCCGTCACCGGCTGTAGTCACTATTTTAAATCTAGTCGTGAGCAGATGTTGGATCCGAATCAGCTGGGGTAATTGTCGCCAAAATGCATCTCTTCTTCTTTTTTGGGTACAAGCTAATACTACATCTTCGAATCCATCACCTACTTGAGGTCTCTTCGAAAATGAAAAAGAGGTACTGGATCAGGGATGGAACTCTTGAGGAGAGCAAAAATCAGAGAGAGAGAGAGAGAGAGAGAGAGAGAGAGAGAGAGAGAGAGAGAGAGAGAGGTGGGGGGAGGGCAATAGTGTCCCACTTTCTTTCTTGTCGTGGCATTAAAAAATTGTCTCGTGGAATTAACACCAGCCCTACCTAAACTCTTTTCCATGTTTATATGACATGTAATAATTTTATCTCGAGTTAGTTTGAACACTTACTCATATACTATGACATCCATCAATCCAGAAAACGCACAATTGAACACCTAATATATTAGCTCAAAACATAGTAATACATATTCTTAATGACAAATTTTTTTTTTTAAAAAAAATAGAGAGCAAAAAGTATCTATTAGCATCGATATCGTACTCTGGCTTTTTTCTAAATAACAATCAATTCTATATCTTCACAAAAAGAGTATACATAAAAAAAATTCATGTGAACCTATTCGCCAAACAATTTCCTACAATAAAAACTAATGTATTTATGTGCTGGTTTAACTTTGTTTGGCCTAAAAAATAGAATTCGTCGAGAACATGTATTTTTCGTATCATTTGGTCTCATTATTTGAATTAATATATAAAAAATTGTGTATATATGTCTAGTTAATATAGCTAGTAGAGTTAAGGTAATACTCCCTCCGTCCCAATTTGTTTGCTCAGTATTCCTTTTTGGGCTGTCCCAAATTGTTTGCTCAGTTTCCTGAATTGGCTATAAATGTTTGACAAATTGCCCATTCTACCCTTTTCACTACTTTTGAATCCTTTTCATTTTTGCATTGAGGAAATCACTTTGAATTAGCACAAAAGATACAAAAAGTGAATCACTACATTGAATACTCAACAATTTTACAATGGGGCGTTAATTTAGGATAGAAACTTCATTGCTAAGAATATGGAGAAGTTAAAATAGGAATGGGTTTGCTAGGGAGAAAAAATCTGGAAGATATTCCTTATATTGTGGGATTTGGTTGGAAAATAAACGAGAGAATTTGGGGCCATAGTTGGAGCCAAATTTTTCGGGATTGTTGGCCAAAATTTTCGGGAGTGTTAGGCCAAAATTTTTGGGATTGTTGCAGGAAAAATTTTGGGACAAAAGTTTCAATTCATTTTCAAATTAATTGTGTTTCAATTGGAGCCAAAAAAAATTTGGGCAAATTTTTGGGGCTTTTTTTTTTTTGGTGGTGTGCTATCACAGATTTTGTCTATAGGAATTTGGAATTTTTTTTTTTTATCTATTTACAAAAGGGGAATGCTAAATTTATTTCTCATCCAAGCTTTGAAGGGTAAGATGGGAAAACTGTGTACTTTTAAAGCCTTTGACTTTGACCCACTAAATTGGGGGATTCCCCGTACTGAGCAAACAAATTGGGACAGAGGGAGTATTTTTTAACACCTTGTTTAAAACTCGATCCTAAAGCCGTAACTGCTTGTTTCCTGCAATTTCGCATAGGTAGACCATACTATGGATAATACACAAGGCTTTGTTTGAGTTTTTGGAAAAAATAAGTACTCCATCCGACTCATAAGTTGGGGCCTTACGAAACTACGTGTAATTTTCAAACTAAAAAATACGCCTTCCGTCCCTTTTTAAGTGATCACTATTAGAATACGTGCAATTTCAAACCCCTAAATAAAACATATTTTTTAATGTAATTTTTTATACCAAATTAAAGTTCTCATTGAGTACTTCAATTTGGTGCAAAAAAAATTAAAAACATTCTACGGAAGTACATTTTTTAATGTCCACAAAAATACTCCATGTTTTCCAAAGATATCACTTAAAAGGGGATGGGGGGGATTGATGTATTTATCAAAATAATTTTTGAATTTTTTTGCACCGTGTAAAAGCTTTTCAATGAGATCTATTAAACAAGATCCATATTAGCTAAAAAATTATTTTCATAAGTATATTATTTTTTAGTTAAAAAATTACATGTAGTTTCGTAAGACCCCAATTTTATGAGACGGAGGGATTACGAGGAAAAGTCAAAGAGAGAGTTGGGGAATAATGTACTACATAAAAGAGAGTTGGGGAATAATGTACTACATAAGGTATTGTATTGCAATTTTCTTCTCCTTCGCTCCACACATCAAAAATGGAAGAAATTTTCATTCTTTGTTGTGCATAGCCGTGCTGTGCACCCTTCTGCCGTTGGATCGATTTTTGGACGGTTCGGATGCGTTCGGCAATTATCCTTTAATTTTAATTTTTTTTACCGTTAAAAAATCAAATACATCCGAGCCGTCCAAAATACGATCCAACGGCTGAACGGGTGCACAACATCATGCACAGCACCCCATTTCCCTTTTCCATACGTATTCATAAGTTTGAATAAATAGAAAAACTTTAGTTGCGCACTCACCAATGTGCACTTACATGGAACTTTCTTGATCAGAATCATCATGTCTGTTACTGGCACTTTATGGGCAATTGGGATTGATGAGCTCTTCGAGGCCATTCTTTTCGACGCACTCAATCAAAAAATGTACTGACAACTTTAATGCGTGCCGAGTCCACTTTATTCTCGTTATCTTAGGGCATCTCTAGTGCACTACCTAAAACAGTACCCTAAAGTGCTTTAACTAGTTAGCTAAGAAAAACTAAAAAAATGCTATCTAATACACAAAAATTGACTCCCTAAAATCCTAGTGACACCCCTCACTCCTTAAAGTCTACCAAGTCACTACCTAAATTTGGGGAGAGACTTAAGGAGAAAGAAAGAGGAGAGAGAGAATGACTTTAAGGAGAGAGAGAGAGGGGAGAGAGAGAGAGAGGGGAGAGAGAAAAGAAAGACTAAAAGATAGTAATATATATATATAGTTCCGATCCAGTTAGGGATCCCGAATCCTGGACTCACAGTTCTGGATCAAATTTTTACGATCTGAACCGTCCAATGTGTTTAAAACGTGTTTTTAATGGTCCCAGCGAGAAATCATAAAACAAAAGACCGGGAAGGACTTGATCCGAGCAGTTTTTCACAAAAACTGTATATGAAACTGCTTAGATCAAGCCCTTCCTGGTCCTTATTTTTATGATTTCTTGCGGGGACCATTAAAAACATGTTTTAAACATATTGGACAGTTCGGATTATACAAAAACAATTTTTAAAACCTCAAAACACCATTTTTCCTTCAATCCGGGATCCTTGACTGGATCACCGGTGTATATATATATATATACAAACAACTTCCAATAAGGGTCCCTCATTTTAAAAAACCGTGCGGACTTGCCCCTTTTTTGTGTTTCCGGACCAAATTTTGACGATCCGAACCGCTCAATGTTTTTAAAATGCATTTTCCAGGGTCCACGCGAAAAATCTTCAAAAAAAAATACCCGGAAGGGCTTGATCCACACAGTTTTTGTTAAAAACGCTATATATAGCGTTTTTAACAAAAACTGTGTGGATCAAGCCCTTCCGGGTATTTTTTTTGGACGAATCTTCGCGGGGGCCCTTAAAAATGCATTTTAAAAACATTGAACGGTTCGGATCGTCAAAATTTGGCTCGGAAACGTGAGGTCCGCATGGTAACTTAGATAAGGGACCCTTATTGGAAGGGCTTCCTATATATATATATATATATATATATAGCACCTTAAAGTACATTCTTTAGAGCATCACTAATGGCATACTCAAATGTGAATACTCAAATATTGCCACATCATCTTTTGAGTATTAATTTAATGGGTTTCTAAAGTTAGCAATGTGAAGCTCTACAATGGTATATTTTTGTCCATAATCAAAAGAGGGGAAAATGTTGATAGTTTTGAGTATGCTAGTTTGATTATTGGGAAAATGTTAGTAGTTTTGAGTATCCAAATGCCAAAATTTGAGTATTTATAAAAAATGTTGCTAACTTTGAGTATTTATCCAAATGCCATTGTGAGCCCTTTTTGAGTGTCTAAATACCAAAATTTGAGTATTTTTCTTTTTGAGTATGCCATTGGGGATGCTCTTATTAGCTAGCTAACTATAGCACATTAAGTTCTTAACACATAAAATAGGTCCCACATGTGCTTAGGTGTACACTTTAACAAATAGTTTTAGGTAGTGCACTAGAGATGGCCTAGAGCAACATAATAAGGGAAAATGGATGTGACATAATGATGAAAAATTTTGTAATTTATTTTTCATTTTATCAACTTTTAAGATATTTTTCATTACTTAGAATTTTAGAGGGACTCATCGTCCTTTTAAGATATTTGGTCACCGAAATGGAAGTGTGATCCCCACAAAAATGAAGATCACACTTTCATTTTGGAGACCAAGTCTCTTAAAAGGATAATGGGTCTCTCCAAAATTCTCCAATAAAATACAAACGTTGAACAAACAGGGAATAAATTACATAATTTTCTCTCAATATGTCACATCCATTATCTAATTTTGGAGTTTTGGAGATGGGTTGGTGGTGCTCTTACCATGGAAAATAGTCTTGGATCGGGGTATTTTGGATGGGCAATGGTTTTCGCAATTTTTTGTTAAAATTTTATGATGAAGGCACTACAATTTTCTTTTACATATAGAAGTTTCATTAAACAACGTGAAACGAAGTACAATCATAAAAAATAGAGTGTAGACAATTATTTCCCTTTTAAATTCCTTATGTTCTAATCTCGAAAGGGGTTTTTATTCCTTCTTCTTTCTTTTGCATTAACAGCCTTTACCAATTTGAAATAATTTGTCACAAAAACTATCCTATTTCAATTCAGTTTGGCCTTTCTTACAAATTGGCCATTTGAATTTTGGGATGAAGAGATAAAAATTTCATTAATCTACCAATCGAAATACAGCCACCTACAAAAAATAGAAAAAAAAAACAGAAATTAAAAAAAAGAAAATATAAAAAAGGGAAAAGGAAACAGAAGAAACAAGAAATCGCCGGTGCATGTCGTCGCCAAAGCCGCCGGCGCCGTCGATGTCGAAGCCCAGATCTAGAAACCGCAGATCTGGCTCCCCCTATCCAAAAATCTAGATTCCGCCGCCCATAGGGAGAAGAGAGAAGATCCGGTTCCGTTTTTTTCCCCCTCTATTGAGAAAATCACAAAATGTTTTAAGAGCTATGGAGAAACTCTTCAATTTTGTTCTGACTTGCACACGCTCAATTTTAAATAAATTGGAAATGCAGTCATGGTATCATTGATGTGTCTCAATGAGTTTGTATAGTAGTGATGTGGAGTGATACATCAACAGAGTTTAAGCTGTTAGTGAAAGACTAAATTTAGTTTAGTCATTGTAATAGCCCACATATTTTATATGGCACATACTTACTTTAGTAGTTTAATCCCTCTATCTTTAGACCCAAGCTTATATGCTATTGGTCAAATGGAGAAGTATTTCCTAAATGGACTTTACTCTTATGGGAAGTAAGTATAAATGTTTATTAAGGAAACTGGTCCTCCCTGTAAAAGAGCGTCTAGGGTTTATCAATATATGTTACTAAAGTGCTGGAAGGAAGGCATGAGAGAGAAACCTGTCTTCAACCTAGGGATTAATACTCTTTGTAAAATCAATGTTGTATGAGTAATGATATGGACATCAGATCGCTCAAGTTCTGCAATAATGAATCCGGGTTCCTGATTCTTTTATTTCCGCTTAATGTTTATTTGTGATTATCATGATAGTTCTAGACCTTGGCATAATCGTAAGTTGTTAATTATGTAACACCATTGAGATAATTTACAATTAGACCGCGGATAGCTAATTAAGTTATATCCTTATCATGTCCCTTATGAGTGCCCCAAAACTCTCCTTCATTTAGCCGCCAAGAAACATGCAATTATCATGATGATAGAGTATACACATAGGTTTGTGCCTTACCTCAATTGATTACGGTATTGAAGCATGAGTTAATTGTAATCTTATAGATGGAATAGTGATGAAGTTGACGAACTTTTTGACACTCAGACAAGTTATTGGTGTTTGTGACGGTTATGAAAACAAATTTTAGATTATAACGTGAGATTTTAGTTTCTAGCAGATACCTGTGTTTGGTATAACTGTGAGATCATGATTAAGTTGCAACAAATGTTGGTCGCATTCACCGCAAAAAGCTGAAAAATTGCTTTCCAATTGCCTAGAAATACTGTAATAACAGCCATGAGTTTTGAAGGCACCTCTGTGGCTTTATCTAGTTATACTATGTTTGAAAACCAGTAGTCAGCAATTACAAGGATAATGACAAGGATAGTATTATAGAAGTCTCTTTGTTTTAATCAAATATATATTCTACAGGAAAAGGTTCCAATTGAGGAAGTGTTTGAGCAGCTGAAATGCACCAGAGAAGGTTTAAGTTCAGAGGAAGGAGCCAACAGGCTTCAGATCTTTGGACCCAACAAATTGGAAGAGAAAAAGGTCTTTTCCTTTTCTAATCAATGGCTTTTGGCTAATAAACAATGTCATCCACCTTCACATGGTAAATTTTCTTGTATCTTTTAACGAACAGGAAAGCAAAATACTCAAGTTTCTTGGATTCATGTGGAATCCACTCTCATGGGTCATGGAAGCTGCAGCTG
>OY978217.1:43925045-44007545 GCA_963854785.1 Vaccinium vitis-idaea | reverse complement strand
ATATGCAGTCTCGATCACAATCCGTATTGTGGTAAGTTAAGAAGACCAGTTCTAAACTGTGCAATAGTGATGATTATGTATTTTGGCGGCCCACTAACCTTTTCTGTTGGTTGTTTTGTGCCGATGTTGTAGTTTGGTTTCATGTTTATTGCCTTGATATGGAGGTTTGACTTCTCCCCATTCATGGTTTTGATCATTGCCATTCTAAATGACGGTGAGGTTTCACTTTCTAATTTCTAAGTACCTCATTAATGAGTCATTTCTCTCATTTCCTTTCTTTCAGTTTTCAAGCATTGACAGAATGTTCTACTTTTCTCTTAAGGAACTATAATGACAATCTCAAAGGATCGGGTGAAGCCATCTCCATTGCCCGATAGCTGGAAACTGAAAGAGATTTTTGCTACCGGTATTGTGCTTGGAGGTTACTTGGCCTTGATGACTGTTGTATTCTTCTGGATCATGAAGGACACTGACTTCTTCTCAGTACGAAATAGAAAACTTTATTATTTATTTTCAATATTCAAACTGACCATTTATTGGCTGTTCTCTTCAATTTTAACTTTCTGTTTTTATTTCCTAATGATGTAGGACAAATTTGGTGTAAGATCTATAAGGAACAATGAGTATGAAATGATGGCTGCTCTGTACTTACAAGTGAGTATTGTGAGCCAGGCTCTGATATTTGTCACTCGATCTCGCAGCTGGTCGTTTTTGGAACGCCCCGGATTGTTATTAGTCAGTGCTTTCTTGATTGCTCAGCTGGTAAGCATTATTTTTCGTGTTATTATACTTCAACTAATCTCTAGTTTCATATTGTTTACAAAGTTGTGTCGAACTTATAGACAAATTATGTTCCTTTTTCTGCTAGAATAGATGTCAATTTGGGTCACTACGTCAAGAAATTAAAAGGATGTGTTTGGATCTAGGATTTGTGCCTTTTCCTTTCCCCTTTACAAGTCTCTGCCTAGATCCAAAATCCAAATATGGACTAAGGTTCATGCTTTAATTTACTTAGTAATCGAACTTTAATTTGCAGGTAGCAACCGTGATAGCCGTCTACGCAAACTGGGGTTTTGCAAGAATTAAAGGAGTTGGTTGGGGATGGGCTGGAGTTATCTGGCTTTATAGCATTGTCTTCTATGTCCCACTTGACATGATGAAATTCGCCATTCGTTACATCTTAAGTGGAAAGGCATGGCTTAATTTGCTCGAGAACAAGGTAATTATCAGCTGGGGTGAATCGTTTCAGGAACGGGTGTAGTTTTAATCTGCTTCCATCTCTGAAACCATATGGGCATTAAATTGATTTCTTTCTGACAACAGACTGCCTTCACCACAAAGAAGGATTACGGAAAAGAAGAGAGGGAAGCTCAATGGGCACTAGCTCAGAGGACTTTGCATGGACTTCAACCACCCGAAGCCTCTACTATATTCAACGAGAAAAGCAGCTACAGAGAGCTGTCTGAAATCGCTGAACAGGCCAAGAGGAGAGCTGAGGTTGCAAGGTAAAGCGCTATTACCCCATCTGTTATGAATTACTTATGCTAACATCATTGCTAAAAGCTGTTAGTTTGCTACCAACCTGCGAGGGCAGGCCATTTTGGTGCAACTCTAGACCCTTCACTAGACAAATTTTTCAGTTTCAAATGATATCGCTTCCTTGAAAGTTAGATTATGGAGACTAAAAGTTGGCAATCTTTTTTTTCATCCTTCTGTTCTTGTAGGCTTCGGGAGCTTAACACGCTCAAGGGGCATGTTGAGTCCGTGGTAAAGCTGAAAGGGCTGGACATCGATAACATCCAACAACATTATACTGTATGATGAAAAGAAGAAATTTTTATTAGCGAAGAAGGGCACTGCATCACAGCTCCAAGGCCCAAACCATAAAGGGAAAGAAACCCTTATGCCTTTAACTAGATAAAAAAATTCCTAGAACATGGGAATATATATTGGAACTATACGTAATTTTCTGTATTATGGATTGAAGCGCCAACAGAGGTTCTGTTTGGCTGCTTAATGAATGCTATGCCCTTGAGCAGAGTTAACATAAAATGTTTCCTCCTTGATTCTGTTTTGTCCTTGCTCTCTCATATTTCTTGTTAATTCCTTCATAGTTCATACCCATACCCCCATTCTAAAATCTCTGTGGATTTTTTGGGATGTGATTACTGACTTTTGAGAAATTCACTTTTGAAGAAGCGTTCAACTAGGAAAAACCAGTGATTTTAACACAAACTTGAGAAGAACAATTCCAATGCTCTTTCATGGCCTGTTTGATTACTGTCCATTTGCGATTATGGTACACTGACATATCTTAATGAAATGATTCTTTTAGTGTCAATTTGCGATTATGTATTTTTATCGGGTGACTATATATGCAACTCTTGGCTAAAAAAATTTGTGAGGAAATGTAACATTCAATATTAAATTTGAAGCTCAAAATTCTGGAAACATTAAGTTTAGAGTTTAGCACCAGTATGGGGTGAGAATTGCATTGGTGAATCTGATTATATTACTCTGTGCATGGTTAACAGCCGTCCCTTCATTGATCAAGTCCACCGCCACACTCGAGTCAGATTCAATGATCACAGTTGCTAAATTCTTTTCGAGGATGAGGGTCAGTCCTCTATAGATTGCTCACAGTTCACTGTCCAAGCTTGATTCACAATTAAAGCAACCATAGTACCCCAAGGATCCATTTGCCTTTTGTATCTCTGAATAGTCCTCCAAACCCAGCCTTCCTATTTGTGCTATACCAGAGAGAGAAAGGGACACTTATTTTGGAACGGAGGGAGTATAAAAACACTATATGAAAAGTACTTGATTGCCTTACAAAAGAGGAGAGATTGCCTGAAAATTTATATTCTTAAAATGGCAGCAAATCTGCCATTTTATAGAAGTGAAGAGAGATGACTGTTCTGGGAAGAATTGTGTCTGTTAAGATTTGAATTCAAATCATCCACTAATAATTGCCATATGATAACCGCCATTGAAGGTTTAAATTTATGACGTTCGATTATACCTCTTGACGTCTTAATGGTGTGGATCACATCTCTTCAACATCTTATTCATCCCTCCTTTAATCAGTTATGATTTCCACTACACGATCGTAACCACAAAGTACATCTTTATGATCGATATAAACAAGGCAACTCCAGACTTCATAACTAGATTTAAAACCTCCAAAAACTGTATAAATATTTATTCTGTATATATTTGAAAATATCCCAACAATCCCCCACCATTTTCAAAATACTGAAAAACTTTTTGACTAGACTAGGAAAACTAGGGTCCGTTTTTTGGGAGGACATAGTAAAGGGGTCTTTACTTCAATAAGGACATCAACTTTTTCTTTAATGCCAAAAGGACAAATCACCTACACATTTCAAAAATGCCCCCAGTAGCCAATAAAAGTGCCTAAACCCCCAAACCTAATAAAAGCGCCTAAACCTAAACCTTAGGGTACCCTATAAAAGTGCATAAAATCGCCTAAAACCCTAGGGTACCCTATGAAAGTGTCTAAAACCCTAGGGTACTCTGTGAAAGTGCCTAAACTACTAAAACCCTATAATTGAAAAGTGCACCATAAACCTAAACCCTAGGGTACCCTATGAAAGTGCCTAAAATACTAGGGTACCCTATCAAAGTTCTTAAACAGCTAAAACCCTATAATTGGAAAGTGCACCCTAAGTGCCTAAACCCAAAATGGCTAAACCCACTATACCCTACCCCAAATAGCCTAAACCCCTAAAATTGAACCCTAAAATTGAATTCAATCCCCAAAAGGTAATTAATTTTGTCCCAGTCACATGAGAGAGAGAGAGAGAGAGAGAGAGAGAGAGAGAGAGAGAGAGAGAGAGAGAGAGAGAGAAGAGAGAGAAAGTCGGGCATGCAAGAAAGTGACACGTCGCTTTCATTGATTATTGGTCAGACCATAGTAAATTTCATTACGTCACTTTCATAGTTTCGTTGGCACGTCGTCGCTTTCATTGGTCAAAGCACGGCATTACTCCTCCTACATGTGCAGCTTTCTTACTCTAATTCATTAAGGGTATTTTTGTCTAATTTTGTCCTTGAGCCCTCAAATATTTTCTATCAATATATTGGAAGTATTAAAATAAGTTAGACTGGACTAAACTCTATTTAAAGCCCCAAACTTGGTCTTTAGACCAATTTTCTGGGAAAACTAATGCATACATGAAGATGTCTTTTGGACTTGAACATTCACTTAGTGCTAACATATCAAAGTCAACCAGGATGGCATAGTAGGCAAGCTTTGAACTAGATATCCTATATGGACAACCGGACATATCGCATACATTAGCTTTCTTCTGTTTAGGTAATTGACATGAGCTGACCCATGATTGTCCTTGTGTCTATATCCTGTTTCTTGAATGTTTTAGAGACTGCCAAAGTCGCATAGAGAGCAGCACCACCCCCACACTCATATACGTAGACTTATCAGAAGTGTTCTAGTAACCAAAGTGTTGCAGGGAGAAGCCTCCTTTTACGAAACTATTTGCAACAAAAATCACAAAAAGCTTGAACTAGAGTTACTTCCTCCTTGTACAAACTATAATGAGTAAAAACTCAGTTTTTCATTAATCATAAACAACCAAATTTTAATGTTACCCTACAACTTATTTTATACTAGAAAACTAGGACCGAAAAGAAAACAACAAAACAGGAAGCTGGATCCTGGTTAATAAAGAAATAAAGAGAAAAGGAAACATTAAATTAGGAAACTAATTACTCTAAGATACCTAATTTTCTAATTCGAGGAATCCTAGCAAGATATAGAAATAAATATTCCTACTACATTAAAACAAATTAGGAAAGTAAAATCTTAATTAAATAAAGAGACATTTACAATCAGGTCACCCTTGGATCCCATAATTACCATCAGTTCAAGCCCAACTCTGAAAAATTCCCATCAACTCCCCAACCTGTATAAAAATGCCTAAATCATAGGGTACCCTATGAAAGTGCCTAAAATCCTAGGGTACCCTATGAAAGTGCCTAAACCACTAAACCCTATAATAGGAAAATGCACCCTAAACCTAAACTCTAGGGTACCCGACGACTAGGGTACCCTATGAAAGTGCCTAAAATCCTAGGGTACCCTACGACTAGGGTACCCTATGAAAGTGCCTAAAATCCTAGGGTATTTTACGACTAGGGTACCCCATGAAAGTGCCTAAAATTCTAGAGTACTCTATGAAAGTTCTTAAACCACTAAAACCCTATAATAGGAAAGTGCACCCTAAACCGAAACTCTAGGGTACCCCTATGACTAGGGTACCCTATGAAAGTGCCTAAAATCCTAGGTATTCTATGAAAGTGCCTAAACCACTAAAACCATATAATAGGAAAGTGCACCCAAAACCTAAACTCCAAAAAAGAGTGACTTACTTTAGTGGTAATTAAAAAAAATGACTTACCTTATTGGTAATTAGACATCTCTTTTCTAGACCTAGAGGTAATAATCCCTTAAATAAAACACACCTACTAAAATACTAATTTGAAATAATAAAATAAAATTCATATATTTCTAAAATACTTTCAATATTGGTCTGCATCATTCTCCCCGGCTTGAAGAAACTCGTCCTCAAGTTTATACAGTTGAATTCGTCAAATCTTGTCTGCATCAACCTTGTACTTTAAATTAATCTTTTCAAACCCAAACTCCAAAGAAGAATCTTCTAAAATTAGCAAAGAAAGCTCTAATGTAAGGCATGAAGCCCACAATTTGTTGCTTGCAAAATCATCAATATACACCCAAAACGGGTCAACAAATGTATTATTCTGGTGAACCTTATCATCTTTAAGATTTTCATAATAATCAAATCTAACTGATTAACCTGAATTAGTTTCCAACAACTCCAACGTTGTAACTCCTTTTTTTGCAATTTTTTTTTCTTTTCTACTTTTGTAATTTCCTCCACCGTTTCTTCGTCAAAAACTGGTGGCTTACTCCAATCCACTGCTGGATCAGGAATATTATTTGAAGTGAAAGGCCACTCAATGGTGGCCTCATCCATCGCGTCAACCTCTAGAATTTTTTCTGTTGTCATACTTTCCTATAACTCAAGAAAGTTGATCTTTAGACCAGATTCCCAAAGTCGCGGATCATGATTAGAAACCTTGACCGCCCTTGTCCTCCCCCTCGGCTGATAGTTACCCGCCAAAAGTTTGGTGATAGAAACGTCATCCAACACCTCCTCCTCTTTCGGAAACCGAGGTATAACAAGACGACAGCAAGGTAGATTTCCACCACAAGGTAGCAATTTGATCAATCAGCGCTACTAACGCCTCTTCCAATTGCTGCTCAAGTTGTTGAAACCTCTTTCCTCCATTCGTGTTTCTCGAGCAACCTCATCTCATTCATAGACTTCCTCAAAAAAAGTTGTATGACTGCCTCATCCACCTCGACCTCCAGCACGTCTTCCAACCACAGTCGGGATTGGAACTTGCACTCTGATACTAACTGATGCAGGGAGAAGCCTCCTTTTACGAAACTATTTGCAACAAAAATCACAAACAAGCTTGAACTAGAGGTACTCCCTCGTTGAACAAACTATAATGAGTAAAAACTCAGTTTTTCATTCAATAATCAACAACCAAAATTTAATGTCACCCTACAACTTATTTTATACCAGAAAACTAGGACCGAAAAGGAAACAGTAAAACATGAAGTTGAATCCCGGTTAATAAAGAAATAAAGAGAAAAGGAAACATTAATGTGTGAGGTGTTTTTCCAAAACTATAGAAGACGTACAAACTAGCTCGTCCAAAACCATCACGTGCCCATGCACGTGGTAAACAACATGGAATGATACGCGGACGACCACCAAACCCATAATCCAATGACAACTCAAGTCAACCTGCTCGTCGGATAATGCAGATGGAACGGCCCAATGGAGGATAAACCCTAGCAACGGACTTTCCTTGCGAAGATAAGGAAAGGAGAGAATATTCTAAGATATTCCCAGAATTAGTTGAGCTTGCGAAGATAAGCACAATCTTACTCAGAGATGGAAAGCCAGTCAACATACTAAACAAGGAGCGAACTCACATGTAGGGTAAAGCTCCGAACGAGCAATGTGCGGCCATATTGGCAAGAATCCTTATTGAATAAGGATACAGAATCAAGCAGGCTATGCTGCCCAATAAGGAAGAGTCCTAAGATAGGAATGATTCCAAACAAAGAAGAATTCTACAAGGCATGTAAGAGCAGAGAAATCGCCTATATAAGGGTCGAACCCTAAACCCAAGAGGTATGCAAAAAAAAAAAATCCAATCTCATACTTTCACACTCGTTCTACTTATCCTCCAGTTCATCGGTGTTAACTTAAGCATCAGAGGGTCCTTGTCGCCTAGAGGCAAGGGTGCTCTGACAGTTTGCTCATGTTGCAGGATCGAGGTCGCTCCATTCGAAGAGGATTTGATCTCATAAGAGCAAGGAAATAACTTCGTGAGTTTTTCCCCTCTTACAATTACATTAGGAAACTAATTACTCTAAGATACCTAATTTCCTAATTCAAAGAATCCTAGCAAGATATAGAAATAAATATTCCTACTACATTAGAACAAACTAGGAAAGTAAAATCTTAATTAAATAAAACACACCTACTAAAATACTAATTTGAAATAATAAAATAAAATTCCTATATTCTAAAATACTTCCAATATTGGTCTGCATCACAAAGCACTCCAACTAACCTTGTTATAAGTCTATTAAGAGCTTCATGCTCAACTTCCTCCTTTACACATACTAGTACCAAGCACTTTTTCCTCTAGGACAACTTGTATATTTTATAGTGCTTGCAACCATTACAAATGATGTACTTTGGCTCATTGAACTAAAAACTTGATGTACTTTGGCTCATTGAACTAAAAGCCAGGTGGAGCATGTGGAACGTTCTCAGCCTGGCAAATCCCGGGAAAGAGATTTAGAGGTCCCGTCGCGGAGGAATCAACGGAGGAATTCCTTGCCACGCCACACCTCGAAAAAGACAAACTCCAGGGTGAGGCGAGACAGGGAATATGCAGAAAGCTTTGTGCGGAGGGAACAAGAAGTCTCAGACCTGGCACGACAGATCGCGCAAGAAGAGGCTGCAATCAAAGACTTGAAGAACCGCTTGCGACAAGCGGAGAGAGATCTGAAATCAAGATCTAGAGATAGAGATGAAGACAGGAGGTGATCGGTGAGGGACCGTTCGCCAAAGAAGGCAGATTCCACGGCCAGAAAGGGACCCCGGTGAAAGAAAAGAGTCACAAGTGAATCCCTAGAAAGTAAGGGAGGAAGAAGGAATGGGAGAGACCGGTACGAAAGATCAGACTCAAATGAACATTATGACGGGCGCGAAGTGGCCCGGGAGGCGGCAAGAAAGGCCCTCAACCACGTGATCGCTTCCCCACTCGCCAAGTGGATCCAACGGGCGGACCCACCCGCTAGGATCAAGCACAATCCGTTCGTGCTATACGAGACGACAGATGACCCAGTAACCCACATTCAGCACTATCAGCAGGTGATGTTTATGCATGCAAGGGACGACGCCTTGATGTGTAAAATGTTTCCGTCGAGTCTGGGTAAGGTGGCGCTGAGCTGGTATCATCACAAGTTGGCGCCAAACTCAATCAACATTTGGAAGCAACTCTCCGAGGAATTCACAGCCCGGTTCCTAACGAGCCGTGCGGCACCAAAAACTTTTGACATTCTGACTGCCATGGGGCAGAAAGAAGGAGAAACTTTGAGGGAGTATTCCAAAAGGTACTGGGAAACCTTTAATGAGATCGAGGACTGTAGCGAGGAGTACGCTATAGCAACTTTCAAGACGAGTTTGCCTTTTGGCTCAGACCTGAGGAAGTCTCTGACGATGAACCCCGTCAGAACAGTGGAAAAACTCATGCAACTAATCGAGTAGCATGCGCTCGTCGAGGACAATCGTATGCGAGAAAGCAAGAAAGAGAACGCCGGACGACCAACAACGCTAGAAAAGAAAACGGCAGAGCAAAAGAGTTACAGGAAGGATTTCACAACCAATAAGAGGGACAGCTCATCCAACGGAAGGGATAAGGCTGCTGTGGAGACCCGTTCTTTCCACAGTATTTACACGATTTTTAACGTACCAATTTACAAGATGTTGTACAAACTCAGGGATAAACTATGGTTCCGCGACCCGCCAAAAATGACAAGAAACCCAGAAAGTCGAAGAGCAACGAACAAGAAATGCAGCTACCACCGAGATTGGGGGCATATGACAGAGGACTGCTTTGAGTACAAGAAGTTCCTTGACGAGAAGGCCGCCGAGGGCCTCCTAGATGAGTACGTTGCAGAAAGAAAGAAGGATCAGGAAACTCCAGCCGAAGAAGTTGTATTGTTTAGGAAAGCCCAAGGGTCTGATCCAAATGATCCAAGGCCATGTAGCCCCCTATACTGAAAGTGAGATAAGATACGTACAGAGGCAGAGCGAGCATGGGAAACATGTGTACAAGCTAGGCGTGAAGAGGCCTAAAGAAGGAGAAATCATGGCGCAGTCAATCACGTTCACGGACAAGGACCTGGACGGGGTGACGCTGCCACACAATGACGTCTTGGTCATCACCCTACGTTTAGGGGAGTACGACGTTGAGAAAATATTGGTGGATCAAGGCAGCTGCACAGAGATCCTGTATTTCGACACCTTTAAGAAGATGGAGTTGCCAAGGACAAACTTGGAAAGAAGTCATACTCCCTTGATTGGATTCGGGTCACAGCCGGTCTGGCCCATAGGTAAAGTGACACTGCCTATACTAGCAAGGTCTATTGTGCTGAAAACAGAGTTTTTTTTTCGTTGATGTCCCATCCTCTTACAACGCCATCATTGGCAGGATTTGGCTACACAAAATGAAGGCAATTTCATCAACTTACCATTAGATGATAAAATTCCCGGGGGCAGAAGGTATTGAGCATGTCAAAGGAAACCAGAAAATGGCAAACCAGTGCTTGGTCTCGACGATCAATAGAGCCCCCAAGGCACATCTTGTTCAGTCTGTCGAAGTATCCGATCAGCCTACATTAGAAGACGTTGGAGGGAATCCAGCACAGAGAACTGTGGAAGGACTAAAAAAGGTTCATCTCGACAACCAGGATCCGGAAAGGTATTTTCTAATAGGAGAGAAACTTGACAAACAAGAGGAAGAAGAGCTCGTACAATTCCTCAAACAGCATGTTGACGTATTGCTTGGACGCCCCAAGAAATGCCAGGCATAGACCCCAATATAATCTGCCATCATTTGAACGTTGACTCCCAGCACAGGCCAGTGGTCTAGAAGACCAGAAGGTCAGCCCCTCAACATGCCGAAGCAGTCAACGAAGAGGTTGATCGTCTCCTAGAAGCCAAAGCAATTAGAGAGGTGAATTACCCCGAGTGGCTGTCGAATACAGTCGTCGTCAAGAAGAAGAACGGAAAATGGAGAGTATGCGTGGATTTCACCAATTTAAACAAGGCCTGTCCCAAAGACAGTTTTCCTCTGCCCAGAATTGATCAGCTCGTTGATGCAACTACTGGGTACGAACGAATGAGTTTCCTTGATGCCTATAGGGGGTATCACCAGATAGCAATGTACGGACCAAACAAGGAGAAGACGTCATTTATCACCTCGAGGGGGTTATACTGCTACAAGGTCATGCCATTCGGCCTCAAAAACGCCAAAGCCACATACCAGAGATTGGCAACCCTCATGTTCAAAGATTTGCTTGGGAAGACCATGGAGGTCTACATAGACGACATGGTGGTGAAGAGCAAGGAGAAAATCAACCACATAGCTGATTTAAAGGTAACCTTTGACATCTTGCGGCAATTTCAATTAAAATTAAATGCTTCAAAATGTGCATTTGGTGTGAGTTCGGGGAAGTTCTTGGGCCACTTGGTCATGGAACGTGGCATCGAGGCCAACCCAGATCTAATTACAGCCCTCCAGAGACTTGAAAGCCCAAAGACAACCAAGGAAGTGCAGAGGATGACGGGCATGGCAGCAGCACTAAACAGGTTCATTAGTCGCTCGTCAGATAGGTGTAGACCTTTCTTCCAGCTGCTGAAGAAGAGGAAATGATATGAATGGGGACCAGAACAAGAGGAAGCCTTCAAAGACCTCAAGAAGTATATTGGGACCCCACCGTTACTATCAAAACCCGAGAAGGGTGAACGGTTGATCCTCTACCTAGCCATCTCGAAGCATGCAATCAGTGCAGCCCGCCTTCGAATGGAGGGTACAGAGCAAAGACCAGTTTACTTTATAAGTGAAACTCTCCTGAACGCACACACCAGATACCTCCCTCTGGAGAAGCACGTCAAAGCTTTGATTATGGCTTCACGAAAATTGCTGCACTATTTTCTGGAACACCCCATCACTGTCTACACTGAATTCCCTCTGAAGGCGCTGCTTTGAAAAGCAGACTTCTCTGGAAGGATCTCCACCTGGTCGGTAGAACTCAATCAGTACGACATTGATTACCAACCAAAAACGGCCATCAAGGGACAAGTGTTGGCAGACTTCGTAGCTGAGTTTACCCCAATCGAGGTTGAGCCTCCCATTGTTCGCAAATATGGACCGAGCACTCAGATGATGATCAATACACAGAAAGTTGGCAACTGTTCGTTGACGGATCAGCGTGCAACAAAGGCTCAGGAGCCGAAATAGTACTGTTCTCTCCAAAACGCCTGATGCTCGAACAATCCGTTCGTTTGGGTTTCAGTGCAACAAACAATGTGGCAGAATACGAGGCCCTTTTGATTGGGCTCAAAAGTGCAGAGACCCTTGGGGTCAAGAAGTTAAAAATCTTTTGTGATTCACAACTTGTGGTGAATTAGCTCACTGGGGAGTATGCCCTAAGGAATGAAAAGATGGCGGCCTACGCCAAAGCTGTGCAGGACGTGATGGCAGAATTCTAAGAGACAAAGATAGATCAAATCACTTCGGGACAAAACGCTCATGCAAATTCATTAGCCTGCCTGGCCTCAACACTACCTACAGAGTTCAAAAGCACTGTGGCCGTTGAGTATCTAGCCAAGCCTAGCATCGAACAGGATGGAGAAACCAACATGGATGCAGATCTGGGACCAAGTTGGAAGGATCCAATCATCGCTTACTTAAAGGATGAAGTCCTATCGGAGGACAAAAAGGAAGCCTATAAGATCAAATTGAAGTTTGCTCGTTTCTGGCTCTCACCACGGGGGAAGTTGTACAAGAAGTCCTATCACGGCCCTTACTTGCTTTGTGTACATCCCTCGTTGGTGCAGAAGTTCTTACATGAAATTCATGCGGGGATGTGCGGCGGACATGCAGGAGGAAGGTTAATAGCGCACAGGGCCCTAACCAGGGGTACTGGTGGTCGTACATGCAGGAAGATGCAACGATGTTCGTCAGAAGTTGTGAAAAGTGTCAGCAGTTCAAGCCAATAATCCGGACACCAGCAGAAGACCTGCAGCCCCTCACTAGCCCATGGCCGTTCGCCCAATGGGGGTTGGATATCATAGGGCCTTTACCCATATGGCAACGGTCAAAAGGAAGTTCCTGCTGATGGGAACTGATTATTTCACCAAGTGGATTGAAGCAGAACTGCTTGGAAAGATCACCGAGAGTAACGTGGAGAAGTTTGTCTGGCAGAACATCATAACAAGGTTTGGGGTGCCCTATTGCATAATCTCGGACAATGGGGCACAGTTTGGGCCAAAATTTGAAGCTTTTTGTGCCCAACACGGAATACGAAACTACTACTCAACACCGGCATATCCGCAGAGTAACATACTAGCAGAGGCCTTCAACAAAACAATCCTCAAAGGGATTAAGCGAAGATTGGAGAAAAAGAAGGGGAGCTAGCCTGACGAGCTCCCAATAGTATTGTGGGCATTCAGGACCACACCAAGACGTTCAACGGGAGAGACTCCATACTCTTTGGCTTATGGTATTGAGGCCGTGATCCCCCTTGAAGTAGGGTTACCAACGAACAGAACGGCGTTGGTAGAAGCTGGTGGGAACAACCAAGCTTTGGCAACAAATTTGGATCTCGCAGAAGAACGACGAGAAAGGGCTCTAGTCACGTTGGCAGCCTATCAACAACAACTCTGCAGGACTTACAACAACAAAGTCCACCCTTGTGAGTTCGGAATAGGAAACCTTGTGATGAGAAAAGTGGTAGAGAATACCAAAAAGGCATCAGATGGAAAGCTTGGGCCGAATTGGGAAGGGCTCTACAAGGTGGTTGGCATGGCAGGAGTTGGAGCTTATAGACTTGTAGATCTGGATGGGAATCCGGTCCCCTGCCCTTGGAATATCCAGAACCTCATGAAATTTTTTCCTTAAGTGTCCTTAATTTTTTTTTTTAATAATTCCCTGAAAGGCAAAGTAAGATTTTCTACCTTTATTGAGAATAAAGTAGCAAGACTATTGTGGTTGCGAATAAAACCATCTTTTTCTTCTTTTGCAAATCTGTGCACTACCTTACTTTGAGTAAATATGGGCTTTGACTGAACGAACAAACCCCATATTGGGGGCATGACACACTTAATCAATCAGAGTGCAGCGAATAGTGCACACCAATGGCCTCGTCCATGATTAGGCGCGAATATGCCTAAGCTCGTCCGTGGCCTCGTCCATGATTAGGCGCGAATATGCCTAAAATTGTCCATGGTTAGGCACGAACATGCCTAGACCTTGCAGCAAATATTGCACCTCGTGGCCTCATCCACGGTTAGGCGCGAATATGCCTAAAAATTGTCCATGGTTACGCGCGAACATGCCTAGACCTTGCAGCGAATATTGCACCTCGTTGCCTCGTCCACGGTTAGGCGCGAATATGCCTAAAAATTATCATTGGTTAGGCGCGAACATGCCTAGACCTTGCAGCGAATATTGCACCTCGTGGCCTCGTCCACGGTTAGGCGCGAATATGCCTTAAAATTATCCATGGTTAGGCGCTAACATGCCTAGACCTTGCCGCGAATATTGCACCATGTGGCCTCGTCCATGGTTAGGCGCGAATATGCCTTAAAAATCATCCATGGCCTCGTCCATGATTAGGCGCGAATATGCGTAAGCTCGCCCGTGGCCTCGTCCATGATTGTCCAAGGTTAGATGCGAATATATCTAAGACTAACAGCCTATGTTATTTTCCCTATACAAATTTGACTAAGTGCAGGAACATCTAGGTTCCAAAGTGTTTGTCTTATTCAATTCTGACTAAATGCAGGAACATCTAGGTTCCAAAGTGTTTGTCTTATTCAATTCTGACTAAATGCAAGAACATCTAGGTTCCAAAGTGTTTGTCTTATACAAATTTGACTAAGTGCAGGAACATCTAGGTTCCAAAGTGTTTGTCTTATACAATTCTGACTAAATGTAGGAACATCTAGGTTCCAAAGTGTTTGTCTTATGCAATCATGCTTAAGTGCAGGAACATCTGGGTTCCAAAATGGTTGTTCGATGTAATTTTGATCACGTACAGGAACGTCTAGGTTCCATAATGTTTGTCCTATACAGTTTGATCATATGTAGGAACGTCTGGGTTCCAAAATGCACACCTCAACTCAATGGTGCAAACCACCAGTCAAGGCATAAGAAGGGTAAAATGCAAGACTTAAATTTGCACTCCCCATACCTATACACAGATCATTCAACAATTGTTGTATCGACAAAGGCAAACTTGAGTACCCAGAACATGCAGAGTTAACAGAAATAGAGTTCAAAGTCATGTCAACGGGCTACCAAAACTTTAGCCCACCTAAACACCATGAAGGGTGTAATTACTATAGTTTCAAAAACACGACCACGCAGGGTCACTCGTCCAAATCGCCAGGCAGGGCATGGGACAAAAAATTGTGTTAAAATATCATCAAAAGTCAGGGAATGTCAAGGGCTGTGATTAAACAAGTCAAACAGGCACAAGGCCTCTTCACTGGGCCTCATGGACCTCAGTGGCAGAAATGTTACCTGAACCGTCACCACCGCCAGAGGAGGGGATCACAACCTGCTGCTCGTCAGGGACGGATGTGTTGCCACTAGCTTCCTTCTGGCTAGGGTCAACAATTGCACTCTGGTTTCGCACAGTAGCTCTGGGGAGCAGCATCCCTACGTCTGGGGTACTCAATCTCAGTCGAAATTGTATCTCGTCTGTCAACATCTTGCTTGGTCAGACACGCCTTCCAGCCTCTAGCAAAGAATAGGTCTTCAAAACTGCGGCATCTGGGCTTTGAACTTCATCTTTGTGTCATTCACTCCTTGATTGTAAGCCTGGTCAAAAGATGCCTGAGCAACAACCAATTCAGCCTCCAGGTTCACCTTGCTCTTTTGGGCGTTGGATAATTCTGTCTCTAGAAGTCCAAGTCTGGCCATAGCATCACTAAAGTACATTCAGACTCACCCACGCGACGCTTCAACTAAGCCAGTTCTTCCTTCAACTTCTCATTCTCGTTAGTCATCAGCTAGTTGGCATTGATCAAACGGTTAGCGCTGACCTTCAGTTCGTCATTCTCAGTTTTCAATTGCATATTGGACTGATGATGGCCCTGTTATCCTTGGAGGCACGGTCACAGGCGACGTACATAAGTTCCATAGACTGCAATTCATCATAACCAATCAACATGTCAACCAAAGGGAAGGGATCCTTAACAAAAAAATGCCACAAGAATGAATGTCATGGTTCATACCTTGATGTGGTGCTGAAAGCCATTTTTCAGAAGCTTGAGGTAACTGGACCCAGCCTCTCTCTCAACATCCCCAGGCAGTAGAACAGCTCGTCCAATGGCAAGGGCAACCTCAGCATTATCACAACTGTCAGAGGCAAGGACAGGCTGGGTGCCACGGCTCAGAGGAGGGTTCCACACGGCCAACTCAAGCTCAGGTTCAAAAGTTGGGGGAGATTGTTGGGCAGAAGAACTCCTGGTGGTACGACGACGCTGTTGAGGAGGATTGGGAGCAGGAACGGACTCCTCCCTGGGCCTCTTCTCCAAAGCAACATCAGACCCTCTTTGGTCTAGAGGGGGAGGATAAGGGGAAGGAGGACGAGTAGAAGAAGAGGCTCATAAAGGGTTAAGGAAGGTGACAAGGGATTCATCATCATCAAGGGTGATAAAGTCACAAAAATCGGGCTCAATTCTCGGCATAGTTGTAACAGGGGATTGGTCTCTCACATGGACACTGCTAGTACTCTCTCCAGACAATTCACTCTGAATATTTTCACAAGAAAAGTCAATTCCAAGACAATTGTTCAAGAAGCGTGGATAACTTGATTACGAAGAAAAAGCCTTTGAATAGAAGAACGTCTTACCCCAATACGACTTCTTCCCCTACGCAAATTCCTAGCAGAAGAAGAAGCCTCACTGATACTGACACCACCATGGTAGGAGGGATTGTACTTCAACAAAACATGGGCAACCCTACCTAGCCCTTCGGGGTCAATACCCTTAATGCCTGGAAACTTGAGCACTCTCTCGATGTCAAGGAGATGGACACCATCGTGCACCACCAAATGACCCTCATTGATATTCTCCGTTGCAGAAACAAAAAGGAACAGACAAAAATAAGCAATATGAAAGAAGTTACCAAGGTGAAGAAATCAACAAAAGACAAAAAAAAAGGGGGAAACCAACGTGTATGCCCAAAAGTGTGGGGGTAAGGAAGCCCCACAATGTTGCCATCCTCATCCCTGGGCAAGAAGTTTCTAGTCACAATCAGAAAATCGTCATTCTCCCCACGACAGGAATTGGGAAGATCAGTAACCAGACGACGTTCTTTGTCCCCGATCTTGAGATAATAAGTCTCATGGGTGGTGAGGCAGACGCTGTAAAGACGAAGGATATCGTACCATCCCAAGGTGGTACCCAGAAATCTGTTTAGGGCCACCACTCCCTTGACCACACGGTAGAAGTTGGGACAGAGTTGGAGAGGGGTCAGATGACAAGTGTTGCAAATCTCAACCAACAACGGGTGTAAAGGAAACCTAACACCTCCCTCCACGATGGCTAAAAGGGGAACGTGAATCCTATCCTCAGTTTGGTCATGGGTATCAGCACCAGAGGGGGCCAAGGCAAGATTAACGTCATCAGGGACGTCGTAGAGGCGGCGAAAGCCCTCCATGTGTGCTTCATTATCACACAGGCTCCTAAACCTACCCATGGCGAAAAAAGATGCAGGTACAAGAAAACCATAAAACAACTATGCAAGAAGAACAGAGAAGGTTGCAAGAAACTTACAGGCAACCGATGACGGCCAGAGAAGGTGTTTTCCGGCGAAAGGGAAGTCTGTGAAGGGGGCAACTCAAAGGACACAATAGCAATGGCGCTCTCAAACAGGACAACTCTCTCAAAACAACACAAATATGGAAAGAAGAGAGGTTAAGGAAACGTCTCATACCTTCTTGAAATTCAAACTAGTGCTTCATGACGTCATCCAAACGACAGCGTTTAAAGCCCTCATACCTTTCCAAGACAAGGTTGGAAACGTCAAATCAATATTTAAAAGGGTGTAATGATTCAAGCCACCCGGAGGACGAAAAGGTGCTTTGGAAGTTACGTTCACGCCTGTTGGCACAGACTTATCGCTTGGAAAAACTGCACAACCGCTGACACGTGGCAGGCGCATCGGTACGAAGCGTAACAACGGTACGAAAAGATAAACACAGCAGTAACCGTTCATCAATTAGCTTCAGCTTGTCACACGCGAATATGCATGGACGACCAAAAGCTGGAGAGCAATTGTGTGAGGTGTTTTTTCCAAAACTATAGAAGACATACAAACTAGCTCGTCCAAAACCATCACGTACCCATGCACGTGGTAAACAACATGGAATGATACGCGGACGACCACCAAGCCCATAATCCAATGACAACTCAAGTCAACCTGCTCGTCGGATAATGCAGATGGAACGGCCCAATGCAGGATAAACCCTAGCAGCGGACTTTCCTTGCGAAGATAAGGAAAGGAGAGAATATTTGAAGATATTCCCAGAATTAGTTGAGCTTGCGAAGATAAGCACAATCTTACTCAGAGATGGAAAGCCAGTCAACATACTAAACAAGGAGCGAACTCCCATGTAGGGTAAAGCTCCGAACGAGCAATGTGCGGCCATATTGGCAAGAATCCTTATTGAATAAGGATACAGAATCAAGCAGGCTATGCTGCGCAATAAGGAAGAGTCCTAAGATAGGAATGATTCCAAACAAAGAAGAATTCTACAAGGCATGTAAGAGCAGAGAAATCGCCTATATAAGGGTCGAATCCTAAACCCAAGAGGTATGCAAAAAAAAAAATCCAATCTCATACTTTCACACTCGTTCTACTTATCCTCCAGTTCGTCGGTGTTAACTTAAGCATCAGAGGGTCCTTGTCGCCTAGAGGCAAGGGTGCTCTGACAGTTTGCTCATGCTGCAGGATCGAGGTCGCTCCATTCGAAGAGGATTTGATCTCATAAGAGCAAGGAAATAACTTCGTGAGTTTTTCCCCTCTTACAATTACATTAGGAAACTAATTACTCTAAGATACCTAATTTCCTAATTCAAAGAATCCTAGCAAGATATAGAAATAAATATTCCTACTACATTAGAACAAACTAGGAAAGTAAAATCTTAATTAAATAAAACACACCTACTAAAATACTAATTTGAAATAATAAAATAAAATTCCTATATTCTAAAATACTTCCAATATTGGTCTGCATCACAAAGCACTCCAACTAACCTTGTTATAAGTCTATTAAGAGCTTCATGCTCATCTTCCTCCTTTACACATACTAGTACCAAGCACTTTTTCCTCTAGGACAACTTGTATATTTTATAGTGCTTGCAACCATTACAAATGATGTACTTTGGCTCATTGAACTAAAAACTTGATGTTTCAAGTTTTGAGACAAGTTTCCATCATTGGTGATTAATCACGTGGGCTTAAGTCCCATAACCATTAATGTTTTAAACACCAAATCCCTTGCAAATCCTTTGGTTAGCGGATCTGCCAGATTCTGTCTAGATCTCACAAAATTTATAGTTATTACACCATCCGTGAGTAATTTCTCACAACACTATGTCTTAGGCCAATGTGCCTAGACTTCCCATTATATATTTGGTTACAGGCCCGTGATAGTGTAGCCTCACTATCACAATGCAAAGATATAGGTGGCATTGGTTTAGGCCATCTAGGAATTTTCAATATCAAATTCCTCAACCACTCAACCTCTTTCCTACACGAAGCCAAAGCTACAAACTCAGCCGCCATGGTAGAGTCTGTCATCAAGCTTTGCTTCTTAGAACCCCAGGAGATAGTTCCTCCTCCGAGCGTGTAAATCCACCCACTAGTCGACATGTGATCATCCCGAGCTGATATCCAACTCGCATGCTTCTAAAATTTTACAACAAATTTTTCTCATGATTTTGACTTATGCAATGATTTTTCCTATGATTCTACACAATGATTTTAGAAGCTAATTTTAACCACCGTGGATAATATTATGATAAATTGAGTCAAGAACAATAAATAATTAACGCAAATAGGAAAAATCATACGCATAAAATCAATAAATAATATTTATGAGGTTTCATCCTCAACCCCAGTTTAAAAGTTTAGCCAAGCATAGATAAAAATAAAGCCTCACAAAAATCTCCTTTGCTCATCTTGTTCTCCAACTGTGAACTCCGGTGTCGTTCGTCTAATTTTTAGCCAAGCTGTTGTGCCCTTCATTCCGTCATCTCCCAAGCCGAACTCCCCTCCTTTATAATTACTTGTTGGGAGTGCCCCCAATGAGGCACCGAAAATATCATTTCCTTCCCAAAGGAAAAGAATCTCCTATATGATTCTCATTAGTCCACATTCGGTGGACTTTTCCTTTTAAGAGATGGCTTTTGATTTTCCTTTCTAAATCTAATGCTAGGACAACTACAAATTGCCTTGTACCAAAATTCTTATTATTTTTAACCAAAGATTTCTACAACAGCACTTCACAATACTTTCCATAATCTCTTGATTTCAAATCTCAACCCAATTACGTAGAAATCCCCTTCGAGATTAACTTCGGGCTTTACTTTGTCACCAAACAAAAATTGACTCTGCGCTTTTTGAGTTTAACGGCCGAAATAAGATAAATTGTTATCTTTCTCCTGCAAGTAAATAATTCAAAGTAAATGAGCAAAATAGATAATAATCATAGCTAATTACGCGCAATTAAGAACTAACAACATGTGATATGAAGCTTTTATATGTCAATATATTGTGCTCATCAGTGTGACCATAGTTTGTTTAGAGTGTGTGTCTCTTGTACCTTCTACCAAATAAACAACAAAATCTGGACCAAAAAATTTTCCGGTCCTTCTCCTCTTAGTCCCCTGAGTTCAGTAGGTTCATCAATGCACGTTCTGAGTGTGATTCCATTTGAGGACAAGTATCGTTAATCTTAGGTTTACATGTGAATCTGGTCTCATAAAATTCAACATTTTTAGATTCAATAACACTGTTAACCCCAACCAATTCATTAGGTTCAGTTACTATGAAGTAATAGCCTTTACTATGTGTTGGATACCCTATAAAATGCATTAAACTTGTGTTCAGGTAATCTAACTATAGCACGACAACCTTAAACTTTAAAATGACATAAGTTAGACTTCCTGTTTTTCCACGGTTCATACGGAGTGATATTGGTTTTCTTAACATGTTGTTAATAGAGCCTCGCCCCCAAAACAACTACTAAGTCTAGAATTAAAAAGCATGGCATTCGTCATTTCGACTAGGGTAAATTTCACTTACCTCCCCAGAGGTTTCTGACAAAAATACAGAGACCTCCCCTATACTTTCTAAAATTCCACTGCATTCCCTTACTTTTCAAACTAATTGTCACTTACCTCCTTTTTTTTTAAAAAAAATTTAAAATAGAGTTTAAAAAATTTTTCAAAAAAATAAACTGTTTTTCATTTAAAAAAATATTTTAAAAAGAATTTTTTTTCGAAAAAACTTCATTTAAATTTTTTTTTTGTTGAAAATAGATTTTGTAGGAAAAAAATTAGTTTTGAAAATAGTTTTTTAAACATCTCTTTTTTCAAATTTTTTAAAACGAACTATTTTCAACACTTAATTTTTTTAATGGTTTGCCAAAAACTAGTTTTTTATCCAAAAAAAGTTTTCAAAACTTTCGTATTTCAAAAAAAAAAATTAAAATTATTTTTTTTCCAAAATTTATTTTTTTCCGTCCAAAAACTATTTTCAACAAAAAAAAATCAAAAGTAGTTTTTTTGAAAAAAATATTCTTTTCAATACTTTTTTTATTAGATTTTTTTTAAGTAGTTTTTTTTTTAGTAGATTTTTTTTGAAAAATCAAAAGTAGTTTTTTTGAAGAACGGTTTAATTTTTTTGAAAATCTTTTTAACTCTACTTTTAAAAAAAAATTAAGGTGGAGATTATATAGTAAGGGTACTACGGTCATTTCACGCAAAAAGTTAACACCGTTAGCTTTATAGTAACGGCAGGGGAGGTAAATGACAATTAGTTTGAAAAGTAAGGGAGGGCAGTGAAATTTCAGAATGTATAAGGGAGGTCTCTGTATTCGTCAAAAACCTTAGGGGAGGTAAGTGAAATTTACCCTTTCAACTAAGGTTCTATACTTCTATTCTTTCTTTCAGCAATCCCGGCAATCCCGTTCTATTGTTGTGTACATGAAATGGAGGTCTCATGTATAATGGTAATAGACTCACAATAAGCAGGAAAATGAAATTCACCTCCCCTATCAGATCTAAGGCATTTGATCTTAATATCATATTGATTTTCGACTTCTGTTTTATATACTTGAAATCTCTCTAGAACATCATTATTTGCATGCATTATGTATACATAACAGAATCTGGAAAAATCATCAATGAATATTACAAAATACTTTTTGTTTCCTATCACTACTACAAAAAGGTATAAAGATCACCCCTCAAAAATAAGAAAGATCTCAGTTTTTGTAAAACCGTGATTAAAAAATAAGAGTTAGATTTTTTATCACGGTTAAGTACATAAACCGAGATGAAAGACAGTTTTAATCTCGGTCATCTATAAAACGTGATTGAAAATAGTAATAAAATTAAGCTTTAATCTCAGTCATTTAAAAAGTGTGATTGTAAGTAAGAGTTTTAATCTCAGTCATTTAAAAAGTGTGATTGTAAGTAAAGTGAGATAATTTCATTTTCATTTTTAATCACGTTTTATAGATGACCGAGATTAAAACTGTATTTCATCTCAGTTTATGTACTTAACCGTGATAAAAAATCTAACTCTAATTTTTTTATCATGTTTTTACAAAAACTGAGATCTTTCTTATTTTTTCTGTCTTGTTAAAGAAAGCTCAGAATGTGATGGATATTGGCGAACGGTTGGGAGTAAAATTTTATGGGGAGAAAAGTTTCAATTTGATGAAAATTATTGAGTTGGAGGATCATAATTATGTTGAGAAAGAGAAGAGGGATTTAGATGTTTTGATGGAAGGAAATTTTACTGAATTGGAAGATGGGACAACCCTTTTAAACCAAAAAAAAAAAAATTGTTGTCAGAAACTCATAGAATATGAACAAAAAAAATTATTTTTGTAACCAAAAATGAAATTTTCTCAAACAAGATTGGAAACTATAAGAGTACATAAAGCCTAGAAAATCATAGTCAATGTTCAAGAAACTAATATGGGCAAGTGAAAGACCTACAAAAATTATTATATATATTAAATAGTTCAACAATATAATGAAATGCATAATTGGTGGGGTGGATAGGTGTTGCTTGTCTTGTGCAAGAGGTCAAAGGATCAAATCTAGATGGAAGCAAGGTTTGCAAGATAAGGCAATTTTTGGATGCCTATATTAGCGAGAAAATTTTTTTCATCACGGTTTTTTCCATTTTTTAATCATGGTTTTACTAAAAACTGAGATCTTTTCTCTGTAAATAATCACGGTTTTTAGGAAAAATTGAGATGTTATATTGTCAAAGATCACAGTTTTTTTTTTGTTTTAATCACAGTTTTTCATGAGTTTTTTTTATCACGGTCTAGAAGCGTGATTGAAAGATGGAGACTTTTAATCACACTAGGTAAGATCACAGTTTTTCGACCGAGATTGAAAGTAAAAGATCACACCAAAAGACCGTGATCTTTATGCTTTTTTGTTGTAGTGTATGGTCAGAGTATTATGCATACCAAATACATCGCTATGTATTAACTGAAGTAAAGTAGAAGTTCTATCAACTTTAGGAAATGGTTTTCTAGTCATCTTAGGTATGCATACAAATACTGCATTTATCATTCATGTCATTTGCTCATTTAGGTATTATTTCTAAATTGACCATATCTAGCATTCTTCTAGAATTAACATTCCTAAACGAAAATGCCACAAAGAAAGAGAATCAACGATGTAAGCAGAAATATTCATTTTATTAATGTTAAGCTTGAACATCCCCTCATACACATAACATTTTCCAACAAACACCCCTCCGCTGGGCAGAATAAACTTGTCCGACTCAAACACAAGTTTGAAACCAAACTTGTTAAGAAGACTTCCTGACACTAAATTCTTCCTAACTTCAGGAACATGGTACACATCAGTAAGAGTAAGACATTTTCCAAAAGTGAACTCCAAATCCACAGTTCCTTTGCCCTTGATTGCGACCATAGACGAGGTGCCCATATAGAGAACGCTGCCATCCTCCACAGGTTCATAATTCTTGAATGAACTTCTGTCTTTACAAACGCGCCTCGTCGCACTGAAGTTAATCCACCACACGTCATCACCTTCGACAACATTTGTAACACCCCAATTTTTAATAACAAATAAAACAATAAAAAGAATTATAAAATAGAGTTGACTTTGGGTGACCCGCTGACTGTTAGGATTAAGAAATATATTTTTTGTGACTTAAAGCGTATAAAATAAAATAGCGTATTTTTGGGCATGTGTTAATTTTTTTAAAACATTTTAAGATGTTCTTTTAGCCTTGCTAATAGCGTTGGGACACGAGAATGCAGCAGGAGTCACCGCGAGGTGACTCACCTTGGGGCCCAAGCAAGGGGTCTCCGGAAGGTGGCGAGTTGGCACCTTATTATAGGATGAATCACATGGAATTAATGCACCAAATATTCATTGGATATGGTAGTGGAAAATTCAGGACATTCATGAACTTAGTCTTAATTAGTGATATTGGGGGAGATTCACTGGGATTATATTAGATAATTCTGGAAGCCATTAGCCCAAGTATAAATAGACTCTCACACTCCACGTATATACCACACACCACACATACAAACATAAAGAAAGAAAAGAGGAGCAAGAGAGAAAAAGAGGAACAAAGAAGAAAAGAATTGCAGGAGGTGAGTACCTCCTCACTGCCGAGATACACACACACACTTGCACTAGCTTTTGTTATTTTCTCCTTTTAATTCACACGCGTGCACTCACACCTCTGTTTTACAGTAGGTAGGTTCAAATTTCTAGCTTATCAAAAACAAGAACTACACTTAGACTCCCATACCACGTTCGAATATTGGCGCAAGTTCTGACAAATATATTTTTGGATTGGTTAATTAACAAATGAAGACTTAGAGTTTTGGGAAGTAAGATTAGTCAAAACAATATGTGATCAAATCAATTCACAGATTTAGAAAACTAATCATAGTTTACCCCTTTAATTTGTTGGGGTTAATTTACAGCTGAAAACGAACCATGCTTCTCATGCAACTAGTGGCTCGACTCGACTCGTTTTTGGACCGAACCCGAGCTCCAGAGTTTAGACTCATTTTAGTAATTTGAACACACGTAGTATTTGCTTAAGTTAATGAATAATGTAGTAGAGAGTAATTAAAATTAAAAAAAAAAGAGAGAGAAATGAATGGTTGAAAGGATGCAATTTATGAACTTCACGTACAGTTAGAACTCATCAATTAGCTGATATAAACTCTAGCCTAATTTTGTTAGTAAGAAAAGATGAATATTTTATGTTTGGGAACGAATTCTTCAGAGTAATTGATCGTAAGTAGATTTCGAACACAAAAAGGTGAGTTATGAATTATCCCTGTAACATGAGGTTTTTCGCAAAAATTATGTTCTCATTAAATTATGATTATTTATATATGAAATTCTTTTGAAACAAACATACCGTGGAATTCTGATGTTTTGCTCAGTTTTTTTGAGGGAAAAAAAGTACTATCAATACATCCGGACAATGTCCCTGAATCTGGGGGACGTTAAAAATACCAGTCGGAACGGTGTTATGAGGACGAAATGGATAGAGGCACAACCAGGTGTCCAACTGAATTAATCAAACAATGAGGGTCGCTCCCTCATAGCTGGCAGAAATCATCGGATGGTATATCGTATTAATCATGGAATGTTATGTTAAGTAAAAGCTTATCTATGCCTTTGAAAAATTGACGCTATGATTTCTGTTTTGCTAGAAAAAAAAAATTAAATTCCATGGTAGATCATGTAACTCTGATAATTCATAAACTGACACAGGCGGTGGCTTACGTTGTTGCAATTTCTCTCTTTTTAGGCAACCAAGAATAGAAGGACGGGCCAAGTTCCAGTAATTAGTCTACGCTGTGTTTGTAAAATAAATAAAAAGGAAAAATGTAACTCATGCAATGATTAAGGAACTCTAGCAAGTTAAGATTGTAAAATATGGCTTCCACAATATTGAATTGTTTCTTTTGAATAAAATAAAAAATATATTAAGAGAATTGTCAAAAGAGGCCTTGGGTGAGTCGAACTCACTGGCCGGACACGATATCCAAATCCATTAAATCTGGGCCGTGGCAACATTGGCCTCGGATATCATGGCAACAAACTTTCTAGAAGTTTCAGTCCCTTTTTTGTTTATTCAACCATGCACCGCAGTCCTTTTTGAAGTGGCCTAGTTTCCCTCAATGGAAGCAAGAACCTTTCTTCTTCTTGAAGGACTTCTGATTTGGTTTCTGACACTGATTTTTGCTAAAGTCCCTGCCCCTCTTACAATTACCATTGCCATTTCCAGATTGGGAGGCTTGTTTTGAACTTTGTCCTTCCTCCACCGCATGGACCTTGGAGGATTGAGAGTCATGCTCTTAATTATTGTCTCTGGCCCGGAATTCCTCCTCAATGCGGAGATGGTTTGCCAACTCTTACAAAGACAATTCGTCCTTCCTGTGTTTAAGAATCTTTTTGTAGTCCTTCAATGTCGAAGGAAGTTTGTCCATTACTGCAGAAACTGCAATGGACTCATCCATTTTCATGATTTGTGGGGTGAAATTGTCAAGGATATAGACGAGTTCACGAAACTATTCAAGCACAGGACAATTATCAGTCATTTTAAAGTTAAAGGGTAAATTTCACTTACCTCCCCTTAGGTTTCTAAAATTTCACTGCCCTCCCCTACTTTACAAAGTAATTGGCAGATACCTCCCCTGCCGTTAAAAAATGCCTAACGGCGTTAACTTTGCTGGTAAAATGACCTTAATGCCCTTGAACTTGACTTTTTTTTTCTTATTTAAGTTTATATTGCATAAAAATTTTAAATGACATGAAAAAGTAACTTAATTATTTATTTTTTCTTGGAACTTTCTTTTCTTTGACTCAAATTATTATTATTTTTTAATTTTTTTTTTACTTCCCATAAGATATATTTTTACATTTTGATAATAAAAATAAGATTATCAATAATCAACTAATTAGGTCTGGTTTGGGTAAATTGAAAATTTTGGTTTTTTTGGTTTTGTCCTTATTCAATTTTTTTTTTGCATTTGTTAGTTTTCGGCCGATTTTTTGTGGTTTTTTTGGCTTGTCTCGACGAGAGGAGTCTAAAAAGTATAAAATTATTAGTCAAACTTAAAGTTTTGTGAATAAAGACGAGGTGACATCCAAAAAACCGGTTTTTTGGATTATTTTTCGCACTAAAAAAAAAAAAAGGAAGCTACTAATAATCCAAAAAACCTAACTTATTTTACTAAATAGAGAAATAAGCATTTCGCACCAACAAAAAAAAAAAAAACTACTCCCTCCGTCCCTTTTTAAGTGTGTAGCCTCGTAATTCTAACTTATTTTCTCTCACTTCAACTTTTACAATTTTTACATCTATTTTTCACTATTTACCTTAATCAATGTAATAATACCCACTAACTTTTTTAAAAGGAAGCTATTTTTAAGGGCAAAATATGAAATGTACCCACAAACTTTTCAAAACACACACTTATTTAGGGACAGCCCAAAATGGAAAGTTAAACACTATAAAAGAGATAGAGCGAATATTAGCATGAAATTTTTCGAACAATTTTTTCACACAAATTCATGGATGCCATTGAGAAAAAAACAGTCTAATTTTTTGCAAAAAAAAACACTCATAAATGCATTATAAAAGTTGATGTGAGAGAAAATTAGTTAGAATTACGAGACTACATACTTAAAAAGCGACAAAGGGAGTAGTTTTTTTTTTTTTTTTGGTGCGAAATTCTTGTTTCACTACTTAGGAGAAACAAGCATTTCACACAAAAAAAAAACTAATGCAAAAAAAAAAATCCATTGCAAGCAGTGAGCTTAGTTGATTATTGATAATCTTATTTTTATTATCAAAATGTAAAAATATATCTTATGGGAAGTTAAAAAGAAAATTTAAAAAAATAATAATTTGAGTCAAAGAAAAGAAAGTTCCAAGAAAAAATAAATAATTAAGTTACTTTTTCACATCATTTAAATTTTTTATGCAATATAAACTTAAAAAAAAGAAGGTCAAGTTCAAGGGCATTGAGGTCATTTTACTAACAAAGTTAACGCCGTTAGGCATTTTTTAACGGCAGGGGAGGCATCTGCCAATTACTTTGTAAAGTAGGGGAGGGCAGTGAATTTCAGAAACCTCAGGGGAGGTCTCTGTATTTGTCAGAAACCTCAGGGGAGGTAAGTGAAATTTTCCCTAAAGTTAAAAAACTTAGGTGCAAGGAATTTCTTACTACTGGCATCCTCCCTTAAATACTTAGCCCCCAACAGCCCACACTTCTTTCGCCATTGCTTTGTTCTGGTACAAGTCAAACAAAGGGTCTGACATGACGTTCAAATGTGACCCTTGCAAATGTAGTCACCTTGTTCCCATTTCAGTTTGTTCGGGCCTGAGCCATAGTCTCGTTCTCATTTGCAGTAGGTTTGGGGATAGTGAGAACATATACAACCTTGAGACTTGAAAGAAGGAAGTGGATCTTCTTATGGTAGCACCTAAAATTTGCCCCATCAAACCGGTCCAGCTTAACAATGTCTGAAAAAAATTGACGTAGTGATGAAGCCATGGAATTACATCTTAAGATTGTTAGAACAGAGGCACAGAATCTAGTAATAAAAAGAACCAAACAGAACGCTTCAAGGCACGTTAAATACGCTTTCCTTAAGACGTAAATCGCCGCCACCAAATCTGGGAATTTGATGTGCATCGGGTTACAAGCGAATCGCCTCTAGGATACAATGAAGCCTAGGATTTTAACCTAATGCCTCTGCGTTTGCACAAACGAAGGAAGGACCAGATTGCTTCTAATTTATCTAGTCGAACAAGAATCTGAAATTATATTTCTGTAGGACAATAGAATTTTGGAAAGTATGAAATACACTATATGAGAAGTATTTGAGAGCCTTAGAAAAGAGGAGAGATTGCTGAAAAAATTGTGCTTAAAATGGTAGCAAATTTTCCATTTTATAGAAGTGAAGAGAGGTAATTGATCTAGGAAGAATTTTGTTCATTAGGATTTGAATCCAACAGTCACACTAACTGCCCTGCCTGGCAGTATATGGCAGTTATTATAAAAGCCATTCAAGGTTTAAATTTAAACTATTCGATCATACCTCTTGCCGTCTTAATGGTGTGGATCGCATCTCTTCACCATCCTATTCATCCCTCCTTTAGAATAAAGACTTTTCACGATTTTTTATGTGATTTATTGTGAGAGAATGAACTGTCTCGATTTTTTAGAAAAATTGTTTTTTGTTAGTGGAACACGTGCTTATGATCTCCACTACACGATCGTAACCTGCTTATGATCTCCACTACACGATCGTAACCAAAAAGTATTACATCTTTCCAATCGATATAAATAAGGCAACTCAAGGCTTCATAAATATATTTAAAACCTTCAAAACTATATAAATATTTAAAATGCTAATGTGTGCCCAATAAGCACACGTTAAAGTTAAAAAAGTGTATTAAAATGTGTGAAAAGTGTATAAGAATATGTAAAAGTGTATTGAAAGGTGTAAAAGGTGTATTGGAGAGTGTGTTTCCTTTGTTTGTGAGCTTAATAAGCACACGTTAGCAAGACCCTTGAAAATATCCCAACATCTTCTGGGGAAAATGTCAACAAAAAAAAATTTGTTGAATATGTGTGCACTATTGAAACTTCCTGCCAGCCATTACGGTGACACCACGTGGCAAATTTAGAATCATGGGAAGGATGAGCTATGCGCCAAAAATCCCCAAATTAGGCGTGCCTCTGGCTCTGAGTACCGATAACAGAAACAATTTGACAAGAAGCATTGCAAGTTTCAACAATCCATCAGCATAATATATTATTGTTTTCTGAACCCCAACCATGTCCGTGGCTTTCTTTCAGCAGAGCTTTCTAACCAACGCCCTCACTCCATCCCACAAACCCAACAGTAGGGGGAAGACACGGATTGCTGTGAATACCATATCAATCTCATGTGGTGGGTACCAGCCAAATGAACCCAAAGTTCCCCCCAGGTACTTAACATTAAAATTTATATTGCTGCTACGACATCATGCTAAAGCTGTTTTAGTAATTGCTTTGTTTGGGGGCTGAATTTTCAGAAAAGTTGAGAACCAGTTTGCTAAGCTCGCAATAGTGACATTGGCAGCTGGGGTCTTGACGCTAGGGTCGGTGGAATCGGCATCGGCTGCCAAGACAGGTGGCCGAGTTGGCGGTCAGGCTTTCCGGTCATCGGCCCCCCGATCTTCTGGTCCAAGAACCAATAATTCAAGGTAATTTTTGAACTTTCAATTATCCTTCTTTTTTTTTACCTCTCTTGTTGATCTTGTTATTTGATTAAGCACCGTATTTTGCAGCAATTTGTGATTGGGATTTGGGATATTTACCTATCCCGCTGAGCTAAAGTACTTTCAATAGCTGAATGCTTTAATTTTGAAATTTTTTTTTTCAGAAGTGAGACTCGTATGCATGTGTCTGAGTGTCGGATTAATCGAGTTCTTTCAGGGATACTGTGACAAGATAAAATATTCATTTTCCTTAGCGTATATAGTAGGAGTAGTAATCTTTTGGTTGGTCAGTAAACTCCCCGAACCGTCCAACATGTACGTAGTGACAAATATTTCTCCAGAAGATACTTTCGCTGGACCAGAACTTTTTTCAGAAAATTGGTCTAAAGGTCAAGTTTGTGGCTTTAAATGGTGTTTAGTCCAGCCCAACTTATTTTAATGCTTCCAATACATTAATAGAAAATATTTGATGGCTCAAGGACAACACTAGATAAAAATACCCTTAATGAATCATTCCACTCATGCTGACTAACTAACCCAGGAGCACGAAAATAAGTAAACCGCGGGCTTTTTACGTTAAAATGCTACACGTGTCATGCCACAATAGCAACAACTAGCACTTAAATAAGACCAGCTGGTCTTTTTGCATCATTTCTACGCAAATAAGCACCATGCGGAAGAATCTACTGCGGGCAAAAGCAAAAGATGGGTTTTTTACGTTACTGTTTGAAAGCAAAAGATGGGTTTTTCTCTCATGTTGACTAATGAACCCAGGAACACGCATTAGGGTTCAATTTTTGGAGTGAGTTCAATTTTTGGGGTTCAATTTTTTGGGGGTTTAGGTTCTTTGGGGTAGGGTATAGTGGGTTTAGGCATTTTAGGTTTAGGCACTTAGGGTGCACTTTCCATTATAGGGTTTTAGCTGTTTAGACACTTTTATAGGGTACCCTAGTATTTTAGGCACTTTCATAGGGTACCTTAGGGTTTAGGTTTAGGGTGCACTTTTCAATTATAGGGTGTTAGTGGTTTATGCACTTTCATAGGGTACCCTAGGATTTTAGGCATTTTCATAGGGTACCCTGAGGTTTAGTTTTAGGCACTTTCATTAGGTTTGGGGGTTTAGGCACTTTCATTGGCTAGTGGGGGCATTTTTGGAATGTGTAGGTAATTTGTCCTTTTGGCATTAAAGAAAAAGTTGATGTCCTTATTGAAGTAAAGACCCCTTTACTATGTCATTCCCAAAAATAGACCCAACTTTTTTTGGGGAGGGGGGGGTAATTGGGACCAAAACTTCTGATATAATTCTATTGACTGTCCGAAAGAGTTAATGTGGAGGATCAACCTCCTTCAATTTTCCTGGGTAAAATGGAATGTAGAAGTGCCAGAGTATATTATACCTCCTCCACATTCCCATGTTAATTCTGACCACCGTATCCCTATACTATTCTTGATTAATAAATAATTCTGCTCTTATGTCTAAACACCCTTCCTTTCAACGGATGTTCTATTTCTAGCACTGAACTTGATTGCACACTTGCACTTTGTTATGTCTTTGAAAAATAGAATCGTCTTCACCATAGAATAAATGCTTTCTTTCAACCCGGATAAGAGGCCAGTGTTCGGTGGTTAAGGAAAAAGTTTGGGGTTTTATCTCCTCCTTCCTTTATAGTCTTGTGCAGAGGTCTACCCAAGAATCCACCGCACCCAATAACAATTAATGATTAAATATTGATCCGAAAAACAAGAATTAATGTGCAAAGCAAACTCGAAAATTAACAAACCAAGCGTGACAGGAGTTGGGAGAAATCAAACACCAAGGGGAGAGAGACACACAGATTCACGTGATTCGGTTTATTTTGGGATGTAAGCTAGTCCACGGGCAGTCCATTGATGGCTTTACTAAACAAAGACAGAGTGAATGCTCAAAGAGCTACAAAGAAGAATTATGTAGAAACCCTTCTATCCAAATCTTACCAAAGTCAAAAACAAAGACAACTCTCTCAAACCCTAGCCTTAAATCCTAATATTTGCTCTCACACCAAAATAAGATGTATTTATACTAAGAGACAAGTTTGCCTCACAAAATGAAATGTAATTGGGTTCGGAAACTCTAAAACTGAAGTTTTGCGTATTTTCGCGTACCCGTTTGGACAGACTTGACCACCGTCCTTACGAAAACTTCAGAAAGCAACTCAAAATCCTGAACCTGCGTCGACCGTCCAAACGGCCATGAATCTTGTTCGAACGGAAGTTAAAGAGTAACCTATGAAGCATCGACACGGCTCCTGGCTGTCGTATTGTCGTATTGGACACGGGGACACGTCTGGGAAACATACGGGACACGCCTGAGCCGTGTCTCTCTTTTTTTTTTTTTGAATTTTTCACCGATCGGGACACGGCTGCTGCTAGTAGAGAGAGAGAGAGAAGGGGTACTCACCGGAGAAGAAGAAGGAGGAGGTGAGGTCGACAACCTGTTCAGATCTGTTCAAAATAATACTCCTGCTTTTAACTTTAAAATTTGGTAAATTTATGGACCCACCTGAGACTACAGCTGTCCCCACCTTTAATGAAAGCATGCGTCTGGCAATGAGTGGGTCTGGGACTACAGCTGTCCCCACCTTTCATAACTGTACAGGAGTACTATGACTGTAAGCCTCATCATTCCGCCCTTCGGGCTTTGCCCGAACCCTTCAAATGGGTGGCCCATCATAATGACTGGGTGTTTAGTTATATCAAAAACCCAACTATTTGGAGTTATAACGGCTGTGTTTGGTTAGATAGTTTAGTTTAGTTTTGATGATGTCATAAGGTATAATGAGTGGAGAGAGATAGAGAGAGAAATGAGGGAAATGATGATGTCATCAAAACTAAAACTAAACTCGGAAACGAACAGGGCCAACATATTTACCCCACAAATTAAAAAATCTTACAAATATACTCTTATTTTTACATTCTGCAACAAAAAAATATAAAAAAATGAATAAACATATTATATACAAGAAGTCTCCTATGAGGGCTCCCTCACAAAAAAAAAAGTACGGGAAAACAGTTGTGAGCCGTTGGAGGTTGTTTGATGTTCGGGATCCCGGATTGGAGGTTTTTTGATGTTTCGAAGGTTTTAAAACATGTTTTTGCATGATCCAAACCGTCCAATGTGTTTAAAAAGTATTTTCAAGGGTCCTCGCGAGAAATCGTCCAAAAAAAATACTGAGAAGGGCTTGATATGAACAGTTTTTCACAAAAACTGCACATACAGTTTTATGAAAAACTGCTTAGATCAAGCCCTTCCCGGTATTTTTTTTTTTTATGATTTCTAGCGGAGACCCTTGAAAACACGTTTTAAACACATTGGACAGTTCGGATCATGAAAATTTGATCCGGAACTATGAGTTCCGGACCTAGGGATCCCGGAATATATATATATAAATATACAAGAAGTTTCCTATGAGGGCTCCCTCACAAAAAAAAAAAAGTGCGGGAAAACAGTTGTGAGCCGTTGGATCGCGTGAAGGGCATAGGATCCAACGGCCCACAACTGTTTTCCCGCACTTTTTTTGTGAGGGAGCCCTCACAAGAAACTTCTTATATATATATTCCACGTGGCGTGTCCCCCGCCGTGTCCGTGTCCCCATTTTTTTAGAATTCCCATGTCCCCGTATCCGTGTCCGTGCATCATAGAGAGTAACCAAAATCGAGCCGAAACTTCACATCTAGTAGCTAAATTCCTTTAAATGAGGCTTTCCTTCCGAACTTCTTCCTGTGTGTTGGGTTCCCGACACGCGTTCTTAAACTAAGAAGACTCCATGTCACAAATGCAAGTGAAGAAATTTAGTAAAAAAAATTTATCGGCAAAAGAAAATTTTCATTTATACTAGGATAAAAAATGAAAACGGAAAACGGTACAATAACTAGAGCACCTGAGAATGCACAATACCCTCCTGCTCCTGCTACTCGCAAATTCTCAACCTACCTCCCAGTCTCACAATTTTTTTAAAGAGGGGGGGGGGGGGGGGGGGGGGGATACTAGCATACACAAAACAAAACTGGATAAGTTGCCAACAACAAATGCTGGAACCCTAAAATACCCAATGAAGAGTCTCTCCCTAGGAAAATGGCTTAATTGCAAGGACACCCCCTCAACTATTATGTTTTGGTAACACAACCCCCTGAACTAAAAAACTGGCCAACATGACCTCCTCAACTATCAAAATCAACCAAGTTCACCCCCTACCCAAAAAACCGTTAAAAGTTCGGACGGCAACGGGTGAAAAGACAAATATACCCCTCGGTTAAAAGTAGTTTTTGACACCTAGAAAAAATCACGACATCTCTCTCTCTCTCTCTCTCTCTCTCTCTCTCTCTCTCTCTCTCTCTCTCTCTCTCTCTCTCTCTCTCTCTCTCTCTCATGCCGATGAAAACCCTGCAATAAACGTGTAATACCAGCATCAACTTGTAGAAGAGAAATCATCTTTTTATGTAATTCAAGATGAATAAAAAACCTTCAAACCCCACTCCCCTTTCTCCCCGAGATGAAGAAAAAACTATCGTTTTGATGCATGTACTTATTATGTTGAACTTTCATATGATAGTATTGTTCAACTGCCTTAAGGAACTCCACGACAATGAAGGTACAGAGGGTGGAGGCAATTCTAAAAATGGAGATGGAACCCATTGAGGTAAGTAATGGAGCAGCAACCTGGAATAGGAGTACCCTTAAGTTGTTCTATGCAGTCATTAGAAAGTCGGTGTGCTACAGTAGGAAGATCCCAAGTTCCCATGAGAAGAATGGAAGATAGAAGACATCTTTGACCAAAAAATTGAGTAGGGGATAGGAGCTGCCTCAATCTTATTCAACGCATAAGAACAAAGCCAATGATCTTCCAAAAGGACAAGCCACTCTAGCTAATACCCCACTTCCCACATTATGCCTATCCTCAAAAGTCTCTTAATCTCCTAAGTTCCGTTTTTACCCTGAGCAAGTTGTTCAACAAATATAGAGGGTCTCTGTCACCACTTCAAAAGGGAATAAGGCTTTCAGAATAAGTAGTAGTTATATTTCTTAGCGAAGAATATGAGCGCTTGTCTAGCAAATACAATAGGTCATGTAGTTAAAGAGCTAAAAGGTACTCAATGAGTACCTATGCACATCTTAGTTCTAGAGCAGACCATACAACCGTTGTTCCTCTTCAATGAATTACAAACATCCATCCAAAGAAAATACAGTCAATTGAAAAGTGACACACCTAAATTGGTTCGTAGCTGGAAAGAAGTAGTTGTTGCCTAGTACCAAATTGAAAAACCTGTATCCAATAAAACAACAAAGAGTGGAAGATATTAGATGTCTACCTGTAGTGAAAATTCACCTACTGCAAATCTGTTAAACAAGATTCTAAATTAAATCTTACCCAATAGCCTAACATTTGCTCAGAGACTATTTTATTATCGAGTGCAAAAGATTTCTAACATGTGGGTATTGGCCAATCCAACATATAGTGTTTCAAGACAGAGAGCAAAGCACAAAAGAAAGAAGAAAACAAGGGGGGATTGTGAGGAAAGGAAATTTACTTCTAAAAATTGTATACTACAAAGCATGATTTTGAAGTTTTCATCTCTTGCGTACTTCTTTGACTGACGGTGGTCAAAGTTAAGCCCATTGTAGGGCTTTTATTACATTTCTTCCCTATTTCAATCGGGATGTTAAAACGAAATGGAGAGGGTCCTCTTTATTCCTACCTTGTACCAAAAATTTAATAGAAGGAAGAAATGCCCATTGGGGAGCCAAACCATCCTGCATTATCGCATTATCAATTTTGTTTCTGAATGACAAGTGATCTCCTACATCACGCATTCTCTCATAAGACACGATAAGTGTTAATTATACCTTTCTTTATTGTTCTTGTCCAACTACACAAGTGAAAGTGCCATGCCAATTTCTTTTTCTTCTTGAAGATTTTGGACATTTGCAAAGCATTTTTTAACCAAGGCAAAAGCAAAATAGAGGGAAGACATTGAATGACCTTTCAATAGCTGTAGTCAAAATCAATAATAGAAAGGATAAGAAGACAAACATATTGTTCGTCTTCTCCACAAATAAGCAGATTATAAAACTAATCATCTTGTTCTACAACCAAAATATCTTGAGCCACTGAGAGCCATGCATACTTGAACCATGTCTCTAAAACTATCACCACTCTTGTACATTTTTGTGAGGTGATTGGTTGCCATCCAGTCTCTCACTATTCCAAGTGGTCATAACCTTGTATAGTAGTCTGGCTCTATGCTTATGTTTGACGCAAAATAGAGCAATACAATCAAGATTACCATCTAATTAGAAAAACTTCTTTAAGTTCAACTAAGCTAACCTAAAACTTGCTTAACTAACATGTTATATAAGTCCCCGTTAACATCACAAATTACCATTACTCTCACGTTCTCTGAATCTTGCACCGCCAAAGTTGACTTTATTGATTTTCTAGCCTATGATCAAGGTAAAAAAATCACCAATAAAAATTTCGAAAACCAGTATTGAGGAAGGGCAAAAGAGAAATTTTGCAGTGTCATGATCAGCCTGATTGATGCATGTTAGTGTTTTTTCCAATGAGAATGGTTGAAGATGCATTTACTTCAAGATGTCATCAATGTGCAAATAAATGTTAAGGGAGAAATGTTTGGAAAAGAAAGACAAGCAGGAACAGTTAAACTAAGTGTATTAATAACATGCCCATTACTCGTTGGTAGAGGGAAAATTTTGGCCCCAAATAAAAAGTAAAACTAAAACAATGAAAAGTGTTTCTCAACCTTACCATTTGACCCAATCTCATGACCAGTCCTAACAAAATCAATTGAAGTGAAACTTTAGCTATCATTCTCTCTCACAGGTACTGCTATTTGTATCCTACTCCTAGCTAAAACTTGAAAATGATAGGAAATGGTAAAGAAATCAAAATGACATTAGCAGTATATAGCTTGTAGTGTACATATATAAGGTGTTATAGCCATAAACAAAAAAGAAGTCAATGGGCATATTCGAGCGAGGGAAAAGTGAAAACAAGATGACAAAGTAATGAAATCCATATTTGCAAGTATTAAGCTTCTACAGGAAATTGTGGTCTGCTACGGAGGACCACAAATCATAAAGACCTGCATGTTTGCTTCTTCATTGAAGTCTAGAATACAAGGGAAAAAAAGGTTTGAGAGGGTTATATGTATGAAGGCAACATGCAGGAGCTATGTTCTATCTTGTGAAATAAAGAAGAACGAAAATTATTTATACCTTAACATAATAACTCCCATCCAAAAAAACTCGTTTCAAGACCACAAGAAGAGAAAAACTAAAATAAATAAACTTGTTGAAGATTTTTATCTACACTGTGAAATGAAATATATCACACAAATAATGACCCACACCATGCAGGGGAGTCGTAGAGAGCATACTGCTTATACATCAATGCAGGGGAAGAAGGAAAACGAAGGGCCGATAGCAAGAAAGTATATTTTTGATGGCTAAAAGAAGCAAAAAACCTTCCATTTATATATGCATCGTAGTATGGACTGTTGCAAAATTTCTACCGGATGGAAATAAAGCAGTGGATTATATGGCAAAGATGGGCGTGTATCAAGATACAAGTTTGGAATAGTGGTCATTAAGTTAGAGAACTCCGGGTTTTGCCAGGAATTGTTATCATTGAGTTCAGGAGAAAAGGAGAAAAGGAGATGATAATCCATCCCTAAATATGTTACCCTTTATTATCTTACACATAATGTTTGGAGATTGACTCTCTATCTTCTGAAATTTCTAGGATTAATGTGGTGACATCCATCAAAAGAACTCGTACTAAGATGTGAATCCTATCCTATGGGAAAATAACCCAATATGTTTATACCAAACCGAGACTTAAGTAAGTGTCAATCTATTGAGTTGACAAAACCAATAAGTTCATCCAATTAAAAATAGAACATCTTAACACCATTCAATCACTCCATCTAAGTGGAAGTCTACACAACATCACCTAAGTTATATATATTGTCCATGTGCAAACACCAACTAACTTACCATATTTATATTTTTGAATATTGTGTACCCAGGTAAGACCCCATCATGTAGAAGATGGGTAAGGCTTAAAATTTTCGCTTAACAACTTTAGTCAAACAGTTAGTGTGCATAACAGCCGATCAGTGGAAAGTTGTTTATCAGTCTATAGATGTTTACGATTTATGGTTGTGCAAGTGTAGAAGATGGGTAAGACTTACAATGCGAATATTGTTGTTTGAATTTGGGAAGCCTGGTATGGTTTCTTGTGTCCGCAGATTAGAGATGTTGACCATGGTTGAAGCGAGGGCTGCGAGGCAGTCGGGGGTGGTTGAAGGAGTTTGAGAGGCGTTTGTGTGTTTTCATTGGTTCCTGCGTGATGTTTCGCGCGTAAGGAATGGGTGTGACCGTTAGGAGTTGAGGAAGGCCGGCTGTCGGGATGTTTAATATGGAGGGAGTGGGAGGCAACGGGGGTGGGGCTTCCTTTGGTGGGAAAAATTAGAAGGGTAGTTTAGGAATAATAGAAATAGACAAACATGACCAATTTAAATTGGATCAGAAGTTGTCCAATAGTTGTTTTTCATGCAGATCAGGTTGTCTTACTGGACAAAAACTCGGTCAGCGTACTGACCAGAGAAAAGCAGGTTATCTTATATGGTTCGCCAAAAATTCAAAAGAAAGAGTTGCCATTCTGGTGAGGGAATAGATCGTGTAATAAAATGTCACGAATCACTGCATTTTTCATATTCTATGACTAGCTTCTTGTGTCGTTTTCAGAGATTATCATCCTTATTTACTGATGACTCCATACTCGTATAAAGTTTGTATCTACCTTGCACCTGCTGAGAATTCAATTGTTCCGTTTTCCATCGAGTAGCTCTTATGAAGTATAATTCTTTGCACAGGACCAACGTTTATATCAATCCTCCAGTTGCTCCACCCCTAATTGGTGGATATGGCTACGGCTATGGTGTACCATTTTATGGAGGATGGGGCTGGTCGCCATTTTCATTCTTTGCACCCGGTCCGAGTGTTGCCGTTGGCATTGGAGGCGGATTCGAATTGCTTGCTCTCTTCTTATTTCTTGGAGCCATTTCTGCTGTCGTGAGGAGATTCTTCGGTTCAAGGGAAGAAGAAGATGAAGATTACTAGTTGATCGTTGGAATGACGTCATGCCCTAACTGCTACTTGGTATGACATCATGCATGACGTTCCAAGTGGCGTGTGACGGTCACATTACTGAATTGACCCTCCATAGCAGAATACCGCCTAAACGTTCTGAACACAATGTATACTTTTTGATAAGATTGTTAGCAAATATGTATACTTTTTATGATGAAACCAATGCAATAAAATTATAACTCTAAACCTGAAATCGATGGAGATAAAATAGTGATCAATGCAAGAGTGACACTCTTTACTTCAGACAGATTCCCCGCTAAAGTGCTTACAGTTTATATAGACGTCTATCTCTCAGTACACAGAACCTTAGTCAACATGCTTTGAATCACCAATACATGTTAATTTGTTTAAGTGATGATTCTCTTTCTTTCCAATATTCTCAATATGTACATTGTCCTTCACATCAAATGGAAAATTAATCAACTTTAGGCAACAATAATTGAGGTTGGAAAATTATAATTATTATTTTAGTAGCCCTGGATATTATTCTAAAATGGGGCAACAAAAGCCAATGGATAAGCATTGTAGCCCAAAGTTAGAGAGATTTGTTTGGTACTACAAAAGCCTCTTTCTTTAGTTTTTACGCATAATTGGGCCTGCGGGAAGTCAGAATCACAATCAGATAGATGCACTGAATGTGTGGAACTGAACTGCTAGCCTGAAAAAAATTGGAAAATCATCAACTATTTAACACAACATTCAACTTGAGACAATGTTGATGAACTTAAAACTCATGACTTCAATTTAAAACACATGCACATGAGAGAAAATGGTTATTGGATCATTTTAATTAATAAATTGGTGCCATCACAATCATTCATGGGATTAATCCTTTTTCTCATACAATTTGTGTTAACTAAAACTTACGTACCTCTAAGTAATTGACCTTTCGTACGTGTTTGTTATGTCGAAGCAAATAGAATAAAATTGAAGATGTAAAGTGTAATTTTGTAATAAGAAGTAGAGTAGTTGAGAAGTTAGTTAGGAAGCGAGTTGAGGGAATTGTTAACAGTAGCTATAAGAAGAGATGAATCTGCTATGTACTAAGAGTTGAGTTTTTTCCATAAAATAATACAAGTCTCTCTCTCTCTCTCTCTCTCTCTCTCTCTCTCTCTCTCTCTCTCTCTCTCTCTCTCTCTCTCTCTCTCTCTCTCTCTCTCTGTGTGTGTGTGTGTGTGTGTGTGTAACACCAAGGTGTTTAATTTTGCATAATCATGATTTATTATATAAATTATGCTTAATTAAGTACATGATCTCTATGTGTGATGTGACATACCCAAATTATGTTTTCATTATGAGTCACGTGCATGATTTACGTGTTATATGTATGATTTTGTGCTAGGTGTCTTTAAGTAATTAGAATTTTGATGTGGGGAAAAATAGTAATTATACAAAAGTCATATATTGGGCCACATGGAACATTTTTACACCACACCTTATGAGATATTTTACACTTAGAAGAGAGAAAAATCAGCCCCTTCCTCCCTCTCATTCATTCCCACGTTATATCTCTTTCTCTTGTCTCTCTCTTTCTCTCAAAAAGTCTAGAAAGCTCCCAAGTCATGATCTAACCCTAGAATTGGCAAGTTTCTTTGTTTTAAGTTGAATTTTCAAGTATGAGCATACATATACATGTAGATTGCATTGCATCTATGGTGATAAGGTGAAGAACAAGGATACAAACCCTAGTTATGTCTTAGAGAAGTTTGGTGAAAATCTGTCTAGAGATTCGCTAGATTTTGTACTCTAAGGCACAAATTTTTAGACATAGCTAATCAACTCCAAAAATTACAAAACTTTTATGGTAGGTTCCTATACGAGTCCTTTACACTCTGTAAAATTTTCAGGTCGAAACTCCTTGAAATGAAGTCTAGAAAAATCACGCACTAAATTATAAAAACTTTGCACCAACTGCCACTGTGCAATTGCGTAGTGCGGACACTTCCTAATGAGGTTACCGTATCTCTCCCAAGCCTCGTAAAGAGGCTCATTGTCTGCTTGTCAGAACGAATTAATCAGTTTCTGATACTGAGTCATTTTGCCAATAGAGAAATATTTCTTAAGGAATGCGTCTTGCAGTTGTGCCCAGCTGGTTATTGAGTTCGTGGGTAAGGTGCTAAGCCAATGTTTGGTATTCCCTTTCAGTGAAAGTTAAAACAAAATTAACCTAAGCACCTCATTTGAAAAATTATGAATTTGAAGTGTGGAGCTTATGGTTATAAACTCGTCAATATGCTGGTAGGGATCCTCATTGGGGTCCCCTTTGAAACTGGGCAATGCATTCAGCACACTAGTTTTAATCTCATAGTGAGTCGTCGTGAATGGTGGCAATTGGATGCATGACAGTGTGGCATAAGCCAAAGGCAAGAAGTATGTGGGCAGTGGGACGGGGGCCGGAGGCGCGTTAACTACTCCGACCCAGTTTTGAGGGTCTTGATCTCCCATTGAAACTAAATCAGCCTCACTTTTAACCCTACGCCTCCGTTCCAAATCCAGATTGAGTGGTAAGAGTTCGGGTTTATGAGACCGACGACCAAACATACACAGGCAAGTAGATTAAAAGAAGAACAAGACTTACAGCGGGAAACGATATCGCTTTTATATCACGACAATGCTTTCCACTGCTCGGTCCTGCTTAATTGAACGCCTTTCTACCTGTTCCCTAAGTATCACTAGCAAACAAAATTAAAAGTCCTAAACTAAGAACTAAAATAAAAATTAATCAAAATTAAGTAACCGTGCAAATTGTCCCTGGCAACAGCACCAAAATTTGACCGTGTCGTACCGTATCAAAAATATATTTATAATAACTTAGAATTACTCCCTCCGTCCCTAAACTTTTGACCTTTTTGGGATTGCGTGCCATTTTAGATTGCTTATATCTTTCTATTTATAACGTTTTATGTGATTTTGAAAACTTTGTTTAATAGAACTAATTAAAATCTATCAAACGAGATCCATATTGCATATTTTTTGACATTTACATTGAAAGATATAGGCATTTGAAAATGACACACTGTCCAAAAAGTGTCAAACTTTAAGGGACGGAGGGGGTAACTACTACTTTAGAGAATAGTGGCTAAGTCTAAGTATCGATCCACAGAGACAAATTGGCTAAGTTAAGTTATTCTCGATTTGTTTCTAATTTAATTCAGTAAAAAGAGGATTGGTTTATTGATTTTGGAAACTGAATGAATTAAGAGAACAAGTAATTAAATTGGTGAAAACTAGTTAGAGAAAGATCTAGGGTTTCAAATCCACCCTGACCACATGACTAGGCTATGCATAGGTTAGGATTTCTACTCAAATCACGATTTGTCAAGAAAATAATTGAGCTATTAACAGGCAAATACTATCCCACAACACGGACCGTCTCGCTGGCACAACCCGTCTCTTTCACGGACTATCCAGTGGCACGATCCGTCTTACGAGCATAATCCATCTTAGTTACCCAAGTACAAGCGAAGAAAACCATTGAGTAACTAGGTATTTGAGAGTGCACACACAAATACTCAATAGATTGAAAGAATTGAAACGATTCCATTCATATGTAACGAAAATAAGTTCTTAGTTAACCAATCAATTCAAAAATAGAAAACTTAGGCCTACACATAAACAAAGTTACTTGATTCGGTGCTTCACCTTCTCCCTCGATGAGAGGTTTAGCCGGCCATGAGAGAGATTGGAGCTCATGAAATTGAAGAAAACTTGAAGAACATGAAGAACAATGGAGTTTCTCTCTCTCTCGGTTGCCTCTAAAACAAGTTGGGAACCCTAAACTAATGTTTGGAACTAGTATTTATACTAAAAGACCCCAAAATTACATTAAGAAAATGTCAACATGCTGTTTTCGTGCCCGGTGATCCGGACCAAGGTATGGGTGGTCCGGACTAAGCATGTTGGGAGCTCTTGTAACCTTGCTGGACTGCTGGTCCGGATCAGCTTTACCATGGTCCGAACCAAGGATGTTGGGGCATGGATTTTGTGGCTCTGATGGCTGGTCCGGACCAGGGAAGTTGTGGTCCGAACCAAAGAAGTTGCAACTCGACTTTTTTGGCTTCTTTTTCACACCTTCTCGCATCTATGTTGCTTCCAAATTGCTCCAAAGCACGTTTTATCAAATCTTTGATCATCCATATATAGCCTGAAACACCGTCAACCAACTAACACTAATCAAATAACTGTATTACTGAACTAACAAGGTATGAATTAGAGGGATAAACGGGTGCTTTTCAGCACCTATCAGTCTCCATTACTAGTATGCAAATGATATAATTAAGTTTTGTATGTTGGTTTTAGTACCTTCCTCCCCATCGGACGAAATTAATGATGGGATCATAAGTACTTAATTCCTTAGAGGATAGTTCCAAGATAATTGTTGTGTGGACTACTCCTCCATCTAGCGTAGTTCATTACAGAACAATGGATCTTGAGGTTAGGTAATGGTATATACTTAGCTATAAATAACAAATATCCTCTCTATCTGAGTCATTTTTTTTAATTTATAGGACCGAAGCAAATTTGAAGATTTGCTTTGAGAGGTGATTTTGAAGATTTGAAGATGAAGGATTCTGATTAGTTTCGGATTATTTCACCGGAGTCTTATCTATTGCGAATAATTTGTGAAGATACGGCGATGATTTGAAGGATAACCAAGTGGTGAAAGAAGTCCTTCGTTCCTTAGACCCAAAGTTTGACTACATTGTTGTAGCCATTGAAGAGTCTAAAGATTTAGACACATTGGCAGTTGATGCACTCATGGGGTCGTTGCTAGCCCATGAAGAACGACTTAGCAGGAAGAAGCAAGAGTCATTTGAGCAAGTGCTTCAAACAAAACTTTTCTTTAAGGAGAAAGAAGAAAGGCCAGAGCAAAGTCAAAGAGGTTGAGGTCAAGGACGCGGCCAAGGAGGACACGGTGGACAAGGCGGTGGTAGAGGAGAAAATCATTTCAGAAATTCGTCCAACAAGGACGAAAGAGGTCCAGGTACTTAAAATCCAAGAGATCAAGGAAGAGGAAATAATTCTAGATTTTCTGGAAGAAGGTATGATAAATCCCAAGTTCAATGACATGAAGAGGCCTTTCAAAAAAAAAAAAAATGACATGAAGAGGTGGAGCCGACTTTATTGTTGGCATATAAAAAGGAAGAAATTGGAGACATGAACTTGTGGTATCTAGACACCGGTGCAAAGCAACCATATGTGTGGGAGCGAAAATTTGTTCATGGAACTTAATGAATCCATCATCGGAAAAGTCACTTTTAGAGATTCTTCTCAAATTCTGGTGAAAGGGAAAGGTAATATTTTGATTCATTTGAAGGATGGAAGGCACCAAATGATTTCTAATATTTTTTATGTGCCCAACATGAAAAGTAATATTTTGACTTGGGGCAAACTCTTAGAAAAAGGCTATGATATTTCTATGAGAGATCATAGTCTTTCAATAAGAGATAAAGTTGGAAATTTGATTGCTGAAGCACCAATGACAAGGAACAAAATGTTTTTGCTCAACTGATAGGTGCTAAAAAGCACCCATTAATCCTTCCAATTTATGCTTTGTTAGTTCGGTTATGTAGTTAACTAATTAGCATTAGTTGGTTTGTGGTGTTTCAGGCCTCAGAAGCTCGAGAACTTGGAAAACGTGTTTTGGAGTGATTTTAAAGCGCCGAGGATGGGAAGATGTGCATAAAAAGGAGCGGAAACTCAAGTTGCAGCATCTCTGGACCGGACCAACACTTTCCGGGACCAGACCAGCACTTAACATGACGAATCCTACCTTGCAGCACCCTTCGTCCGGACGAGGAAAATTCTTGGTCCGGACGAAGCATACCGGTGGGTTCATACTGCTCCCAGCTTCTCTGGTCCGGACCCCCATGTCTTGGTCCGGTCAAACGAACACGGAAATCAGCGTTTTGGACGCGTTTTATGTAACTTTTAGGTCTCTGAGTATAAATAGAACTTCCTAACATTGTTTTAGGGTTCCGGAGATTGGTGAGAGGCTATCTAGAGAGAGAAAAGCTAGAGTTCTTCATGCTCTCCATGCGTTCTTCAAATCAAAGCTTGTCGATCATCGCCATGTCCGGCTAAACCCCTTTTCTAGGGGGAAGATGAAGTTCTCCACCAAGTAACCTTGTTTTTCTGCGTAGATTATGGTTATTATTCGAATCGGATTACATGTTAAGAACTCAATTTCATATGATCAATGAAATTATGGTTTTATTCTTCCAATCTATTGTGTATTTGTATTCACATGTTCAAATACCGTAATCATGTAATTATTTTCAATGGTGCGATTGGAGTTCTGAGATGGATTATGCTAGTAAGACGGATCGTGCCGCGATAGTGAGACGGTCCGTGCTATGGGATAGTCCATGCCTTTTAACAATCGCTATATCTTCTCGACGATTATCGTTAGGGTTTGCAAGCCCTAGCGATAATCCTTTGTGATTCGAATATTAATCATATCTATGCGATGCTTGGTTATGCGGTATGAATGGATTCTAAACCCTAGACTTCCTTCCCAAACAGTTTCACCTTTTAAATTATTGCACTCTTTAGTTAAATTATTCCACCAACAATCAAACCCCTTTTTACCAAATTAAATTAGAGGTTAATTGGAATTAACGCAACTCAGCCATTTGTCTCCGAGGATCGACACTCGGACTTAACCGCTATTCTTCGGAATAAAAGTTAATTCCAGGTTTTTAAATATTTAATTTTGACTCGGAACGACACGGTCAAATTTTGGCGCCGTTGCCGGGATGACTGTTGATGGCTCGCATAACGATAGGCCGCAGGATTATACGGTGTGAACCATCAAAATGACGAGCTTAAGTGTTTGAAAAGTTGTGTTTAGGATACCTCTTGGTTATGGCACCTCCGTTTTAGGCATTTGAATTTTGGAGGGCTAACAGCATTATCTAAGAAAAAGATGGTGAATGGACTACATTCTATTGACCACCCACATCAACTTTGTGAATTGGCAAACAATCAAGACGGAGTTTTCCAAAAGAAGCCATTTTAAGAGCAAACAAGCCCCTTCAACTTGTTCACTCCAATGTTTGTGGGCCTATCAATCCACCATACTATGGTATCTACCTGTATTTGTTGCTATTTATTGATGACTTTAGCCGAAAAACATGGGTTTATTTTTTCAAGGAAAAATCTGAGGTGTTTGGAGTTTTTAAAACATTCAAGGCTCTTGTTGAAAAAAAAAAAAAAAGGGTATGAAATCGAGGCAATAAGATCCGATGGAGGTGGTGAATTCACAAAAAATGAATTCAAAAAAAATTGCGGAAAAAAAGGCATTCGCCATCCTCTAACGGTTCCAAGGTCACCTCAACAAAACGATGTTGCTGAAAGGAAAAACTGAACCATTCTCAATATGGCTCAGAGCATGTTGAAGAGCAAAAAAATGCCCAAGGAGTTTTGGGCTGAAGCCGTTGATTGTGCCATCTACTTGTCAAATCAGTATCCTACTAGAAGTGTTGAGAACAAAACGCCGCAAGAAGAATGGAAAGGATTCAAGCCAAGTATTTCTCATTTGCGCGTTTTTGGGAGTATTGCTTATGCGCATGTACCGGATGAGAAAGAATCAAGCTAGATGACAAGAGTGAGAAATTTGTCTTCGTTTGGTATGATTCAAGAAGCAAGGGTTACAAGCTTTATAATCCAAGCAATGGGAAAATTTTCATTATTAGTAAAGATGTGAAGTTTGATGAAGAGAGTGAATGGGATTGGAGTAATCCCGAAGAAGATTATGATTTTTCCCATTCTTGGAGGAAGAAGAGCAAGGAGATGATATGATGAGCAGTTCATTTCTCCCCCACCATCGCCACCGGGTCCAACTCAAGCACAAGCAAGTCCTTCATCTTCCGAATCGGGATCAAGTGCGAGACCACCTCACATGAGAAGCCTTCAAGAAATTTGTGACACTACGGAAGAGGTAACTTCAAGAATTAGTGATTTGTCACTTTTTTGTCTCTTTTCCGATAGTGAACCTATAGACTTTGAGGAAGCGGAACAAGACAAAAGGTGGAGAGATGCAATGGATGAGGAGATTCATGCAATTGAAAGGAATGGTACATGGAAACTAACCACTCTTCCGTGAGGCCAAAAGGCAATTGTAGTCAAATGGGAGTACAACATAAAAAGAAATGCTAAAGGAGAACTTGAGAGGTACAAAGCAAGGTTGGTCGCCAAAGGTTACAAACTAAGACAAGGTATTGACTATGACGAGGTATTTGCTCCCATTGCCCGTTTGGAAAATTCATCAAATGGATGTAAAATCCGCTTTGGCGAATGGTTTTCTTGAAGAGGAAGTATATATTGATCAACCCATGGGATATTTTGTGAATAATCATGAAGACAAAGTGTTGAAATTGAAGAAGGCGCATATGGTTTGAAGCAAGCACCAAGAGCTTGGAATAGTAGACTTGCTCATGGTTTCACCAAGTGTCCTCATGAACATGTTCTCTATGGAAAGGTGAATGAAAATGGAGATGTTCTCTTTGCTTGCTTGTATGTGGATGATTTGATTTTCACGGGAAATAATCCCAAGATGTTTGAAGAATTGAAGAAAGCAATGGCTAAGGAATTTGAGATGACGGATATTGGGCTTATGGCATACTACCTTGGCATTGAAGTGAAGCAAATGGATGGAGGTATTTTTATTTCTCAAGAAGGTTATGCTAAGGAAATTCACAAAAAGTTCAAGATGGAAGATTGCAAGCCGGTGGGAACGCTCGTTGAAGTTGGAATAAAATTGTCAAAATTTGAGGACGGTGAGAAGGTGGATTCTACTTTATTCTAGAGTCTAGTTTTCTAGAGTCTAGTTGGGAGTTTGAGATATCTTACATGCACCCGGCCGGATATTCTATTTGGTGTTGGATTCATGACTCATTATATGGAATCTCCTACCATGACTCATTTCAAAGCAGCAGAGAGGATACTACATTATCTTAAAGGTACTCTTGATTTTGGGTTGATGTATTCTTTTTCTAACGATTCCAAGCTTTTGGGTTATTGTGATAGCATCTAGGCCTGAAATTTGGATGAGAGAAAAAATACAACCCGGTTTGTATTTTTCATGGGAGAGACGGCGGTTGCATGGAGTTCAAAGAAGCAACCTATTGTTACGCTCTCTACTTGTGAAGCCGAATATATTGCAGCAACGTCTTGTGTTTGTCAAGCTGTTTGGCTTAGAAATTTGTTGAAGGAGCTCCACTTGCCTCAAGAGCAGGGCCGGCCCTAGGGTAAGCCCCGCAAGCCTCCAGGATTGGGCAACCCCCTGGGCCGGGGCAACAAAAAAAAAATCGTAAGTTATAGTATAAATACCAAAAAGGTTTCCATTTGTAACAAAAGGTACACTGGTTTAGATGGTCTATTGATGGTGTCAATGCCCCGCGTGAGCTGGGTTCGATTCCTTGTGGTTACTTTCTTGCACCAAGTTTTGGCTTCTCCCTGGACCAGTGGACCTCTTTCCCTTATTTTATTTTTGTTTATCAATTTTCTCTATTCCATTTTTTTCCCTACAAGTCTAAAATCACACTCAAATATACGAATGCTTATGTGACCATACAAACGGCTAGTATTGTATGTACAAGCCGCACATATTTATGCATGTGTTTGTGTAAATGGGTGTACATTTTTAAATGCATGTGATTCTAAACTTTTTGTTTTTACTGCCCAATGAATATTAAAATCACATTACTCAATTATGTTATAAGAGGAGTCAACGGAAATCACATTACTCACTGCTCAAGAGGAGTCAACGGAAATTTACATTGACAACAAATCGGCATTAGCTTTGGCCAAGAATCCAGTGTTTCATGATCGTATCAAACACATCGACACGAGATATCATTTCATTAGAGAATGTGTGTCCAACAAGGAGGTGGAACTCAAGTTTGTCAAGTCACAAGATCAACTTGTCGATATTTTCACCAAGCCCCTCAAAGAAGACGTTTTTCGCAAATTGAGAAGTCTACTTGAAATTTGTTGGAAAAATAATAGACTTGGTTTTATTTGGGAGTTTTTTCTTTTAGAGTAATTAGGGAGTGATATCATTTCATATTTGTTAGTGTGAGTTTATTGGAGTAATGGAATAAGGAGTTAGGATTGTGAAAGGTCCCTACTTATTGTGTATGGGGATACACAGCACCCCCTGGATCCGTGTGTGCTCTTGTCTAAAATAGAGAGTATTTAGAAGAAAATTGCAAGACATATAGTGCTTTAATTATGAAGCTCCCCCACCCCCCAAGGCTGCCGATCAATTTTATGTGCCACGGAGAGAGAGAGAGAGATGAACAACTTTCATGGAGTAATTTACCAAAGCAATTCTGAACTATAAACGGGTTGTTGTGATACTGGGGAGAGAACAATCAAATCTGATTCAAGTGGGGTACTTTCCTTTTACAGAATACGAGAAGGAATGAAAATCAACCAGAAAGAATTAATAGATATATCATGAGTATCCATCTGAGAAATTACAAGCAACACAGCTATCTAGATCAATATCTTGTTCGCAGGCCTCAAGTGGCTTTCCCATTAATTTGATCCAACATAGGATAATCTTATTGTATATGAATGTTTCTTTTGTCCGTGGAGCCTACCTTTTATGGGAATATAAAATTTTGGGTTCGAATCTCATCGCAAGGGTCAATAGACTAGGTTTCTTGCATGTACATGAACCAAAAAAAAAAACTAAATTACATATCTATCTAGTATCTCGCAGGCTCATTCACGTTTCCACTCCTCACCTCTCTTATTTTTATTTTCTCTTTCTCTAGCTAGATCTCTTCACAGCCTGTCAATCCAGTATAATCGAAAACAGGATCGTAATAATTTTATACTAATAGAGGCCGGGGGGCACTTTCTTGTTTCTCAAAGGGAAGAAGTAACTCAGTATTGGGTTTGTAATTGGCCCTAGCTAGCTGGGCAAAAGAGATGCTCTCTCTCTCTCTCTCTCTCTCTCTCTCTCTACTTAGAACGCACCCTCCTTCCATTGAGCTGTCAGCACAATTAATAATGAAATGAAAGATGATGATGATGAGCTATATATAACATATGCATGGTCTTTTTCAATTAATTCATGGATTTTTGTTAATTTCTAGCTAGGAGCTGCAGCAAGCAGCAGCAGCTCATGGCTGCAGAAAGCAATATTAGTGGTATCATGACGAGGGTGGAAGTGGAGCATTATACCCAATGACGACGACACTCGGAACAAGTATACTGCCGTCTGGGCCTTTCTTCTTTCCCCAGGTATTTTTAAAATCGAATGAAATCTCTAGCCATACAAGCTCCTTGTACACTTATTTAAGTATTCAACTTTCAGTCAAGAAAATAAATTTCCCGAGAAAGAGATTATCTTTGTCTGCCTCATGATTATGAATCTAGAATTACAACAACTTCACCAGTAATGTTACGTGTAAGAAATTGTATTTCCTTAATCCTTACCCAATACACACGCACACACAGAGTCCAGTCCTGTAAGTCATAAATAAATTTTTGACATGGTTTCCGTAGGTTTTATTGCAATCTGTGGGGTATTGATCCGGTTCCTTCTCTGGATTCTCTTGGTGAAACGAATCTGACCCGAAACTCCATTTTCCTAGATGGCAAAGGTCTGCAACAGCAACCGCCAACCAGAAGACAATCTGATACTTAAGTCAATTTGTAGGAAAGGTCAGCGCGTCGGGTGATGTGGCGGTTGACCAGCCTATGAATGAATAGCCACGTGGCTCGAGCAAAGTTGCAGGAGACACGTCAGACGTCGGTTAAGTTTAAAAACCTGCGAATAAGACACCGCGAAGAACGGCCCTCGCGGTATTACATATCCAAATTGCTATTACTTTCAGAAAGGGATGCCCTCTACAGGGGAAACATTACTTTAGGAAAAGCTCACCCCTCGCGAGACCCTCAGCAAGGATGATTGACGCGACGGGAAAGAACGAACGCTCACGCGAACACGCGAAGTAGGCTCGCGACGACACCTGACCAAAAGGCAGGGGAAGGGAAGTCGATACGAGCTCGAGTTAGGTCTTGGTGCGATCCAAAGGGCTCGCGATCACGACTAGCACAGCGGGAATAGGGGAGATACAAGTGGCTTGGTGGCTTTAAGGGATTAAGGGTCGCTGCGAGGGAAAACGATGCACTGGAATGACCTAATGGAATCTTCCTAACGGCCAGTGACATCACCCACGTCGCCTAGGTATGCGGAAAGAGCACGTGTCATCATATTATTGGGGAAATGTCTGCAGCCCAATGATTGGGTGCAGATTCCTATAAATATGGGACATTCATTCACAATTTCCGAGAGAGATCTTCAGATTCGTCCTTGGAGCACGGAAATTCTAGAGAGAGAAAGTGCCTCTGAGCTCTGGAAACAAGAGCATTGCTCTTGCTAGTGCTCGCGAGCCCACACTTCATCTAGAACTGTGATTTCGAAGACGATGATGATCTTAAGGGGAATGGATTGAATCCTGCTGCCTTCTCTTTCTGTATACCTGGCTTAATCCTTCACCCCTACACACACCCTCTCATTTTCTGTTCAATCGTCAGCTATTGTTTGCCTCTCCAGGTTGATTTTATCTTCGAGAATTAAACAAAGAACCCTTCCTACATAAGGCGACTCCGCTGGGGAGGCTTTCATAGCTGATGGTTGATACCAGAAGCCATTTACAAACACAACGAAGTGGTTCACAAATACAAGGCTCTTCTTCTCATAATCTTTTAAGTGCCCTTGAGACCCTTCATCAAAGAGCAATGGAAAATCAACCACCTGTGTTGGAAGAAGTTCAAGAGATCGACACCGCACAAACCTTAGCTGCTAATACTGAAACTCTCCAACTCATTAGAGAAGGACAACAGCAAATGCAACAAGGTCAAACTCAGTTGCTTTTGGCAATAGCCCAACTCACACAGGCTGTGGTGGCTGCTACAGCGCGAGCGGCTCCACCAGTGCCCCCACCAAATGTTGTGGAGGGAAACCTGGTGGGCGAGCTCCCACAAGTGGTTAACCCACAAGTGGTAAACCAACCTATTGCACCACCAGCACCACCACAAAATGGCCATAATCCAAACCAAATGGTACCTCCAGTATGCGCGCCAGGCACACCAGCTGCAGAGGGCGTGGCCCAGCAGCCGCAACCCCAAGCATTTCTTACTTTGGCTGATGTACAAGCTTTGCTGCAGCAAGAAAAAGCTAGAGCCACATTACCAACGCTCCCTAGTCCTGAAATACAACCTCCATATCCGGCCGCGATCATGGCCATGCCATACCCAGAGGGGTATATGCCACCCAAGTTCATCAAATTTAATGGTAAAGACGGGAGTGCCCAAGAGCACGTTCATCGTTTCATCGAAACTTTGGGTGTCCATTCACAAGATGCCAGTCTTCGTTTGAGGGAATTTTCCAAGTCCCTCACAGCTCGCGCGTACACTTGGTACGTCAATCTCGAGCCCCACTCTGTAAACACCTGGGAAGAAATGGTGAATATGTTTTACACCAAATTTTTCCAGGTGACAGAGAAAATAACATCATTAAACCTGGTTAACGAGAAGCAGAAGCTGACTGAGGATATTGTGGATTTCATCAAACGATTCCAAGACAAAGCTGTTCAGTGCCACGAGCCAGTACCCGAGAAACGGTTGGTGGAAATCTGCCTCCTCGGCATGATTAAGGAATACAAGAAGCACTTGATTAATGGCAAGTATCAAACGTTCTCAGCCTTGATGGAAGCAGCGTTTAATATCCGCGGTACTGTCGATGTGGAAATACCAAAGCCAATCTGGAAAAAGAGTGGGGGGCTAGCCGTTGCGGCCTCCGCGCAAGCCACAGGGGGGTGATGGCAACCCTAAGAGAAGGAACGGCAAGCTCTTCAAGGATTACAAGAAGCGAGCAAGAGATGCACCTCCATATCCTTGCAGTATAGAGGAAGTTGTGGATCTCGTTAATGCGTGGGTCGCGGACGGATGTCTAAAACTACCAGAGGTTGAAGTTCAACCAACCCCGCATGACCGCGTAAACCCAAGATATTGTGTCTTTCACAGGACGGTCCAGCATCCAACGAGTGACTGTTGGACGCTCAAAGAAATTTTCAAGAAGAAGCAAGACAATAACGAGTTAAGGATTGGTATAAATAGAGACGTACGCGACAGGCCCTACCCCCAGCACGGGGAGGGGGTCGCGATGGCGGAATGCCATAATGGTGGATATTATGATTTTATGTACGAGATGGAGGATGAGGATGAAGAGGTGTACATGACCTCCTTCTACGATCACATCGAAGAGATCGCGAGCTATGATCAACCTACTGTGGAAGTGACCGAGGAAGAAAGGCATAAGATTTTGTCTAAGAGCCACAAATTCAAAACGTTCTTCGATGGGTTGGGCTTTTCCCCCAACTCGAGAGTGCAAATGACCAAGGCGATACTGGAGATAGCTGATCAAAGCCAAGAAGCATGTGTGGTGGACGGAGGCTCCGTCGCGAGGACCATTCGCGAAGACTCTAACACAATATCGTTCTCAGATGCAGAAGCTAAGGAAGTACTGAGCCAGATTCATGAGGAGACATGTGGCGAGAACGACATCGCGCTATACAGGAGGGTCCAACGGCAAGGCTATTATTGGCCTACAATGAAAGACGATGCCGCGACCGCACTTAAAGAATGCCCTAACTGTTCACTGCACGAAATCGAACATGAGTGCAACTTTTCAAGTGAAGAAAAAGATTGGAGGCAGAAATACATTGACTATCTGAAGGAAGGGGCCCTGCCCATGGATCGCTCAGGTATCCGAGAAGTGCAGCGCTGTGAGAAGAGATTCTTCATCAAAGATAACCAGCTTTACAGAAGGACCCTCGATCATATCCCTCTCAAATGCTTGACAAACGATGAAGCAGAGGAGGTTCTGCATAAGGTACATGAGATGGAGCACCCCGGGGGAAGAAAGCTGTACGAGCAGATCACTCATCTGGGTTACTTTTGGCCAAGGATGGAAGGGGATTGCAAAAGCCATGTCCGCAGATGCCACGCGTGCCAAAAGCACGGAGATAAAGTTAATGCACCCTCTGTTGAGCTCCATCATATTCGAGCACCCTATCCTTTTCACACATGGGCGATGGACCTGATTGGCCCTATCCACCCCTCCTCGCGGGGAAATCAATGGATTTTAGTGGCAACAGAGATTACCACAAAATGGGTAGAGGTAGTTCCCCTGAAGCGCGCGACAGGCGACGTAGTTGCCAAATTCATCAAAGAGCACATAATCTGCAGATTTGGAATCCCAAAGGTAATCCTTTCTGATAATGGAACTCCCTTCATAAACAGACAGGTGAAGCAACTGCTTGCGTCCTACGGTATTAATCAGAAAACTTCAACCCCCCATTACCCTCAAGGGAATGGGCAAGCAGAAGCTACCAACAAGTCCATTGTCAGGATCCTGAGCAAGCACTTAGATGAGAAGGGAGGAACTTGGGCTGAGCACCTCCCAATTGCTCTATGGGCTTATAGAACAGCTAAGAGAAAGTCTACGCGTATGAGCCCCTTCAGTTTGGTATACGGGGCGGAAACTGTGTTGCCCGCAGAGATAAGTGTACCTTCTGCGCGCCTCGCGTTGTCCACTGAAGTGACTGAAGGGGAGAGAAGGGCGGATCTCGAAGCTTTGGACGAAAGAAGGGAGGTTGCAGCTGAAAATCAAGAGAAGTATTGGCAATCTGTGGCCAAGTACTATAACAAGAGCGTACTCGCGAGAGAATTTAAAGTGGGTGACCTAGTGTGGAAGTCAGTCCCGGGAGTCATGCAGAACCTGAAGTTGCCAAAGTTCACACCAAAGTGGGAAGGTCCCTACGAAGTGATCAAAGCTGCAGAGAGCGGGCACTACAGACTCGCGAGGGTCAGTGATGGATTTCTCACAGGGCCAATCAACGCGAAGTACATCAAGAAGTATTACCCTTAACCTGTGCAAGTATTAAGTTGTCTTTCAAATTCTTGTCTTTAATTACCTGCTCGCAATCAGATGTAACCCTGGGATGATGATTTGACACATCCCTTGGGAAAAACTATATCGATTGAAATTATGAATGAGAAATACTATCCCTTTGTTTCAAAAAAAAAATAAAATAAAATAAATCTTGTGTTTCATTATTTGTCTGAACATGTTAGAAACAAAGGAGAGTGGTAGAACAAAAACGGTGACCTCACGGCATAAACCTATGTCAGCATAAGAGGAAAATTCACCCTTCGCGAAGAGAAAAAAGGGTACAAAATACTGTACTCACTCACGCTCAAGGCCTTTAAATGTTGCGAAATAAGTGGGGGCCAAAAGTGATGCTTTACTTTGGAATACTAACGTAACTGTTGGAACACCCTCGCGACGGCCATACGCTTTAGGCCTTGATATGTTGCGAAATAAATAGGGACCGAAGGAGTTACTCCCTTTGGAATGCCAATTTAAGTGTTGGAACACCCTCGCGACAGGCCACTCCCCGCGAATGAACGGGAACCAAAGTAGAAGGGAATACCCTCTCTTTGGAAGAACTAAATTTGAAATTGGAAATACCCTCACGATTTAGTGAAGGGAAGCCCCAGCACAATTAAATGCCAGGGCCCTTAGAGGGAACGAATTCAGTAATGAATTCTGAAATGTTGTGAACAAGAAGGGAAATAAATAAGATTGCCCGTGAGGGAAGAATGTCTTTTGCCCTCGCAACGATACAACAGTAAATTGGCTAACTTTGAAGTCGTAGATACAAGCATTAATAACAGTGAAGCATAGACAAAGTTCTAATGGATTTCATTGATATTAAAGTCATGGATACAAAAATTGTAAAAAAAATAATAATAATAACGCCTTAAGCTACTCGCTGAGCTTCTGGGCTATCGAGTCAACTTGAGGGAGAATGGGCTCATCACCACTCAAGGTAGTTTTTGGGGCTGCTTCCATAGCCTGATGCTCTTTGACCAGTAGCTCGTGGCCAGCCTTTAAAGCAGAAATTTGTTCTTTGGCCTCAGCGAGCAAACGATTGTACCTTTCTTCAGCTTCAGCAATCTTGGCTTCGCTGTCTTGGATCTTGAAGAGACTCGCGAACAGGGTCTGTGTCGAGTAAACCTTCTCCAAGTACTCGCGAAGCCATCCCAAGTCTATCCCAAAGGTCTCCATGTCCTTGATAGAGGACATGACGTCCTCATATTTCTGATCATTGAAGTCTTTTACCTTCATCCGCTGCAAACACACCACGGTCTCAGCAACCAAGTCAAAGAGTGTACCACCAACAAGACGACCAGCGGTGCAGTGGGCGAAAGTTTGGGGATATTGCTGTTCTAAGGCCCGAAGGATCGGGGCGCTACAAGCCCTGATCCTCCACTGATGATCACCTTCGGTGTCAGAAAGGAGAGCATAAGAGGGAAGCACGAAGCTGGACATCCCGTGGTCGCCATCATGCTTCACTACAATGTTCTCAATTTTTGGAAGCGGATTGTGCTGGCTCTTGTCCTCGAGAAGCGGCTCTGAGTCATAAGTATGGCTCGGTATTAGCAACTTAGAAGGGGTAAAAGAAGGAAGATGAAAGATGTCGTCCATCCCTGCAAAAATATCACTACTGCACTTACCTTTGGAGCCTCCAGAAGCTTCTTCACCCTCCTCGCTGCTCTCACCAAGGCCATTCATGTCTGAGCTCTCGCTTACATTTGATTCAGGGATGGGCTTGGAACCGAGAGTACTCTTCTCGGTGGAAGAAGGTACGTTTATTACGTCATCTTCGCGAGGAGGTGGTGAAGTACCATCTCGCGAGGAGCCAGCCTTTATAGAGCTGAAGTTTGGAGGGGAAGGTTCAGCCCTTGGAGAGCCCGCCGGTGACTCAATCTCCTCTGCAGGCTCGGGGTTCGTGATCACGGTAGCTCCCTCTGAGCCCGCGACGTCCCCCACTCTCTCCACTTCCTCTGGTTTGTCATCTGAGCCACCGGCCTCCTGCGCGATTTCCTTCGCGATATTACTCGCGACATTCATAGCGTTGAACTCGTCGACGACAGGGGCAGTTAGGCTTTGTCCTTTGGCAGGGCTCGCAGACGTAGATTCTTTCGAAGCCCCCTCCGGGGGAGGGTCCTTAGAAGAAGATGATTTTTCAACATCACGGAAGGGAGAGTTTGCGAGAGGGACGTCTTCGATAGCATCAGCAGTAGGTTCCAATAATTGAGCCCCTTCGCCTGCGGGAAGGCACATAACATCTTATGAGTACGCAAGACAGAAGCAAAGTAAAACAGTTGGAAAAATTTAAATATACAGCAGTTAGGAGCGTTGCCTTGACGGATTTGAGCCGATGGCTCAGCTTGAGGTGGGGGCTCCGAGGGGAATGAGGAGGAATCTTTTATCTTTCTACCCTTCCGCGAGGGACCCTGAAAGACGAGAAACATTTATAAATCAGCAAAAGCGTAAAAGAGAAAACAAGAAAAGAGAAAAGGGAAAACAATAATCTTACCCTTGCCCTCTGCCCTATCTGGAGAGGAGAGAGGTCCTCAGCCTTCCTCTTATCTGTGGGAGTAGGGGGTCGTGGTGTGGAAACGGTCGCTGTACCCTCAGTCTTCTTCTTCTCCTTCGCGGTAATATGTTGCGGCGAGGGGACTACCATGTCCGCAGGACGAATTCGCCGAATGGGGATAGCACTGACCACGTCCAAAGGAACCGCGGTGCCCTTGACCCAACACGATTGGGGACCGCGCCAAGCGGGGTCCTTCCCTGGTTTGAAAGTGCGCAGGGTTAGGTCTTTCTTCGAAATAGGCTCCGCGGGTGGTACCACCGCTGGGGTCTGAACAAAGCTCGCGAAGGACTGTAAATTTTTGGCCCAGTATACCCTGTTTTCTGGGGTAAAGGCTGCCCTACGCTTGGAGCTAGGGATGATCCTATCTCCCCCATAGCCCGCGGTGAGCTCGTGGTTGAATGACTTCAGAAAACGACGAGTCCCAGTTAAGAAATCTTTGGGCAAAGAAGGAGGCTCGCGGGGGACGCCTTGATCATACCCAAATTGTAGCTGGAGCCTGTCAGCTCTATACAGCACCATGATGGGGCCCTCAGCGGAGGGAGTGGGAAGATAGCTGGGGGTGACCCACGCGAGGAGGTCCAACTTATGGGATCGAATGCTTTTGTTCTGAAAATCCACCGCGGTGTCTTCCAAAAAGACGGCAGGGCCTAGTGCGCCATCAGCGGGTTGCTCGTAGGGACGAGGATTAAAAGATGTTATTTCGCCGCACCAGTCCTCAAACAGTTTGCTGGAGGAGGTCTTTGCCCACCTCATGATCCTAGGCACCCTCTCGCTCAATCGCAAGATGGGCATACCCCTGGCATCGCGGATTATATCACCAGCAGCGTTCCTCTCCTGGATAGTCTTCAGTGGAGGGAGCTCGCGGGGAGAAGGAGCAACCGCTGGAAAATACTCGTAGAAGAAACCGAGCAAGAAGGAGATGTGAATCATAGAAGTAATCTCATACCTCCCCATGGATCGCTCGAAGTCCTGAGCGGTGCGGTCTAACTGATGATAGAGATGGCCCAAAAACATGGGACCCAACGGAAGTTTCCTCTCTGCCGCGAGGACGGCTGCGAGGGGGATCATCTCGCGGCGGGGCCCCTCGTGTGGAAAATCAGGGAAGAGAAAGAGAGACAAGAACTGAACGAGGAAAGCCGCCAAGGATAGCGGACCTCCGTGATAAGCACTCATGGTCATCCCAAGCTTCCCATCCACCTCGACAGGGGCGATGTCACGAAACCAATACCGCTGCCAAGAGCCCCAAGTCGTCTTGTTGGCTTTCGGAGGAGCTCGGATCTTCCCCGCGTTGTCGTAGCGCGAACCATACTCGCCAGCCGATTTGAACTCCCCCTCTATGAACTCAATCACCGTGTTGACCTCAGAAGGACAGGTAGCGGATCGTAATGATACTCTCCGCGGGTGGGAAGGCCCATTAGAACCTCGGTGTCAAGAAGAGTCGGAGCGGCCTCCCCGAAAGGAAATATGAAGGTGTGGCTAGTGGGGCTCCAGCGGCTCACCGCGAAATCGAGATCGCGCTGAGGGCGACTCGCGACGAGGTGTTGCGAGAGTTGCACAGTCTTCAGCAAACCCACTTTGTCAAGGATCACTCTGTGCTCAGATTTATCAAGGATCGTAGACACCCAATCGCCCCAATCCCTTGGGGGTTGAATATTGGCCCTATATTGGATCTGCGAGAAAGGGTAATCGCCCCTCTCAATCCTCAGCCTCACCAATGATGATGGGTCGACCATATCCGCCCCCGAAGCACTAATTTCATCAGAAAGCAAGAGGGGCTGGGCGTTGGGATTACCCCGGAGAGGAACGTAATTCTGGACGTTAGCCCAGAAGATGTCGCCTTCAGGCCTCAAATATGGATCCCTTCTCCATTCACTAGCAGGAGGAAGGGACGTTTTTGCCAAAAGAGCCTCACTATCAGACTCATGTTTACGCGATCGAGCCATGACGCGCTTGAGAGAGGAAGAAAAAACTAGGGTTTCGAAGAAGAAGGAGTTTGAGGAATTCTGGAGACTTGAGAAACTTGGCAAAGGAAGAGTAAAAGGTTCTCTCTCTCTCTGAGGAGGTATTTATAGACACAGCTTGGCTGTCATCACGAGAACGAACGGCTGAGACGGTGTCAGCAGTCCAATCGGCCTGCAACTTCGAAATTTGGAACGGCCACCTTTTGGAGGGAAGGCTAAAATGACGGACTTCGCTGACGTCGCACGCGCGCGATTCGGCACGTTAGCAGCCACGCGCCGCAAACTCACGCTCGCGCAAGGGGCTTATGTAGGAAAGGTCAGCGCGTCGGGTGATGTGGCGGTTGACCAGCCTATGAATGAATAGCCACGTGGCTCGAGCAAAGTTGCAGGAGACACGTCAGACGTCGGTTAAGATTAAAAACCTGCGAATAAGACACCGCGAAGAACGGCCCTCGCGGTATTACATATCCAAATTGCTATTACTTTCAGAAAGGGATGCCCTCTACAGGGGAAACATTACTTTAGGAAAAGCTCACCCCTCGCGAGACCCTCAGCAAGGATGATTGACGCGACGGGGAAGAACGAACGCTCACGCGAACACGCGAAGTAGGCTCGCGACGACACCTGACCAAAAGGCAGGGGAAGGGAAATCGATACGAGCTCGAGTTAGGTCTTGGCGCGATCCAAAGGGCTCGCGATCACGACTAGCACAGCGGGAATAGGGGAGATACAAGTGGCTTGGTGGCTTTAAGGGATTAAGGGTCGCTGCGAGGGAAAACGATGCACTGGAATGACCTAATGGAATCTTCCTAACGGCCAGTGACATCACCCACGTCGCCTAGGTATGCGGAAAGAGCACGTGTCATCATATTATTGGGGAAATGTCTGCAGCCCAATGATTGGGTGCAGATTCCTATAAATATGGGACATTCATTCCCATTTTGCGAGAGAGATCTTCAGATTCGTCCTTGGAGCACGGAAATTCTAGAGAGAGAAAGTGCCTCTGAGCTCTGGAAACAAGAGCATTGCTCTTGCTAGTGCTCGCGAGCCCACACTTCATCTAGAACTGTGATTTCGAAGACGATGATGATCTTAAGGGGAATGGATTGAATCCTGCTGCCTTCTCTTTCTGTATACCTGGCTTAATCCTTCACCCCTACACACACCCTCTCATTTTCTGTTCAATCGTCAGCTATTGTTTGCCTCTCCAGGTTGATTTTATCTTCGAGAATTAAACAAAGAACCCTTCCTACACAATCTAAAAAAACAGAGAGTACTTTATTGTGTAGATTATATAGAGACTCTGTACTTAAGCTTCAATAAGCTTTTGCTAGGCACATGCCTGATGACACCATTCATAACCCCGAATGTAGAATAGAAATGTTATTTGTGTATACTTTCCCCAATTCCGTTGTGCACCGCGGGCTTTACTATGAATAACACACCAAGTTCACATGGCCGAGTAACCCTACTCGACACCCACGTAGACCTAAGCTATAGCCATTATATAGAGACATTGTAATTGAGCTCCAAGTAAGCTTATGCCAGGCACATGCCTAATGACGTCATTCATACCCGTTTATCCGAATATAGAATAGAAATGCCATTTCTGTATACTTTCTCCGATTCCGATTGCTACTGCCGGTTGAATAACACACTGAGTGTCACGTATGTAGGCATGTAAAATTTCTAACCTATCACAAATCGTCACGTGTTGCTAGGGCATGCAAATTGGCCAATTAAATGTTGCCAAGTGTCACAAGTCAAAGTCAAAGTTTCATGGACGAGCCAATTAAATGTTGTCAAGTGTCCGTAGGTAAAAGACTAAGCACGATAAATGGCCAATCAAATGTTGTCACGTGTTTACAAGTCAAAAGTCAAAGATATGTGAAATGTCCAATTAAATGGCGCAACGTATCAAAATGATGCAGTAATTTATTTTTCAAGTTTGGCCAATTAAATTATGTCACTTGGTGAAATAAATTATTTATCTCATTATATATAATTATCTTTCCCAAAATAAATAAAAGAAAGATATTTATTATATTTTAATTATTTTCCTCTAAATCAAATAAGGAAATAATTAGAGAGAAAGATATGGAAAGAATTGCAGTCTTGCCATAACTTTTCATCTCTCATCCCTATAAATAGAGGTGCTCTCTCTCATATTTTTTGGAGATCAAGACATTGAAACTTCAACAGCTCTGAAGATCAAGCTTCAAAGCCCCTCAGAATTTCTTCAAGTCTTCAAGCATCCAAGCTCCAGAGCTCTGAAGATCAAGCCTCAAAGCCCTTCAAAATTCTTCAAGTCTACATCAAACAAGACGGTTCTTCGATCACAGCCTCAAAGCTCCGAAGAACATTCAGACATTCAAGCTCCAGGCTCTAAAAATCAAAGCTCCAAAGCCCTTCAGAATTCCTTGAAGTCATCAACACATTCAAGCTTCCATCATCTGTCAGAGCTCTGAAGATTCAAACCTTTAAAGCCCTTTAGAACTCTTCAAATCTATATCAAGCGAGACGGTTCTTCAAATCAAAGTCTCAAAGCTCCGAAGAACATTCAAGCTTCCATCAGCTCTGAAGATCAAGCTTCAAAGCCCTTCAGAATCCTTTCAGTCCACATCAAGCAAGACGCCTCTTCAGATCAAAGCTTCAAAACTCTGAAGAACGCTCAAGCCAAATCCACAAGTCATCAATCTACTTCTACCAAATTGAAGAAGATATCAAATTCCAATTTGAGACCAAGCTCCAAAGCCCTCAAATCAACATCCACAAATCTGCCTCTCCTTCAACCAAATTGAAGAAGATCTCAAAGACCGAGTTGAGAAGAAGCTCCACAGCCCTCAAGTCAACGGTCATAAATTCGTCATCTTTTTCCAACAAAATTGAAGAAGATCAAGAAATCAACTTGAGAAAAAGCTTCAAAGCCCTCAAGTCAAAATCCGTCAAATTCGTCGTCATCTTCGCAAAGATCGAAGATCTCGCCATTTAATTCGAGAACAAGCATCAAGCCCTCAAATCAAACTTTCGAAGGGAAGAATCAGAGGATTATTTGCTTTCATTAGAAATTGTTACAGAGATTGTAAACCCTAATTTTTAAATCAATAAAATTGACTTTTTGGTCAGCATCTTTCCGTCTTTTTCGCAGACTCGAAATTTGTGTGATACAACGTAGTTGGAGTCCACGTGGCCGAGCAATGCTACTCGAGACCCACGTGGAGCTAAGCTAGCCGCCGTTAAGTAACGTCGGGTGGGACCAATATCACCCTGGCCCGGGCTCATGGCCCTACACCAGCCATTCCATGGGCTGGGCACACAAGTTTCTGGTCTCCATGCAAATTCCATCTCGGCCCATAGTGATCCAGATCGACTTGTGCACGATTTTAAGTTGTGGGCTTTACATGAGGCCAACTTAATCTTTTCTCCGCCTTCAATTAGAAGTGCCTTCTTATCAAGAAATAATAATACCTCCATGCACCCCCACCAAAGCATGAAAAAAAAAAAGTTACGAGGCTGATGACAACCCTCCCTGTTGATCAAATGAGCTTTTATCAGCTAGGATCCATCCTAGATGGGCGGCCCTACCACCCGGGAAGGCCACATAGCTAGAGGGGATTGGGAGGGACTCACTCAAGATATAGTTTAGCCTCAGTCCCACTGAGGGCAGAAACCGTCCACATAGATGGGGTCCTTTTCGATTACTTGTTACTGTAAAATTTATCTATTTTTGTTTTCGCCTATGGTTGTCAATGGAAACCTGTTTCAACGATTCTTAGTACTGTTTTCAGGCATGGGAACGAAAATCCAGTATGCCGTGAATGAATTAGCTACAAACCCAACCAGTGAGAGTTTTTCTGTGAGTAGAATTGATGTTTGGGACTGTTTCAGAAGTAAAGCACTGAAGGATGAACTAGAAAGTAGTGTAGTTAACATCAAATTTAAGGAATAGATGGATAGGAGGATGGTCGAACAACAGAAGATAGAATCCATTAAGAAGACAATGCTACTGCACGAAGATATTTTCAAACACCAGGTTATCATCTCTCTCTCTCTCTCTCTCTCTCTCTCTCTCTCTCTCTCTCTCTCTCTCTCTCTCTCAAATTTTGTCAGTGTAGGTTGCAAACTTTGTCTGGAGGGAATCATTTTTCTATTAGGTCTTGTTTGATAACCCAGATTCAGCACTCAAAACTGAATAAATTTAGTAATAAGTAATTAAATAGGTTTGATAACCACATTTTACATTACTTAAAAGATTAAGTGGCACTTAAAGTGTAAGGTAAAATGTTGACAAAAATTAAGTAGCTTCGACCTACTTAATTTTGACTGAATTTATAAGTGGTTTCATTCAACCATTTTTTCCTCCACCACTACCCCTCGCACCACCACCACCACTACTCACACCACCATCATCACCACTGCCGCCATTATACTACTGCCACCCCACCACCAACACTCATACCACCTCCCACCACCACTATCGCCGCCACCCCACCACCACTCCGCTACACCACCACCACTCTATCACTCCCACCACTACTACCACCACCACCACCACTCTGCCACTACCACCACTGCCGCCGCCACCCCACCACCACTCATATCACTACCGCCGCTACCACCACCACCACTACTCTTCCACTCCCACAACTACTATCACAACCACTGATACCACCATCACCACCACTACACCATTATCACCACTCCGCCACCACCCCCACTACCATCGGCACCCCACCACCACCACCACTCCGCACTCTACACCCGCACCACCACTCTGCCACACCCATCACTATTACCACCATCACCACCGACACTACGTACTTTTTTTTCAGTTATTGATTTCATTTTTGCATTCCAATATGAATATATATATATATATGAAAGGCAAAGTAAGAAAATTAGTGAATTTAATACTTTAGCTCCTTATACAGATCAAAAACTTATTTATTTCAGTGCTTAAGATTCAGTACATATCAAACAGCTTATTAACTTAATAAATTCAGCATTCAGTTTTCAGTACTTAATTTTCAGTTTTCAGTTTTGAGCTTTCAGCCTCATCAAACCGCCCCTAAATCATACGCTTGTTTGAAACAAACTAGTGGGGAAATTGCAGGTAAGAGAACTCCACAGGCTGTATGGTATTCAAAAGGTGCTGATGGTTGAGACGAGAAATCAGGAGACCAGTAAAAAACAAAAAAAAGTTTTGGGTTTTCCCAATGAATAGTACTGGATCAGATCATACTAGCCCTTACTCTAACTTCTTCAATCCGCATCAACCAACAACTACTACTCCATGTAATAAAAAAATCCACTTTCAAAGTACGGTGCTGATAGAAAATAACCTGAGCTCACGCGAAAGTGGTAGCTGCTCTGGAGATCAAGATCAGACACTTGTTAGAAAGCCAAAAATGGGCTTTGATCTTGAAAGGCAACCCATCATTGGAGAACACCAAACAGGGCCTACGTCTTACACAGCCATGACTGTAACGACCCAATTTTCGATCCTATAAACTAAACTATTTTTTTGATTAAGTATATTTATGAAGATCCAAATTTCTAAACACGCGGTATATATATATATATATATATATATATATATATATATAGGAAGCCCTTCCAATAAGGGACCCTTATTGAAGTTACCATGCGGACCTCACCTTTCCGAGCCAAATTTCGACGATCCAAACCGTTCAATGTTTTTAAAATGCATTTTTAAGGGCCCCCGCGAAGATTCGTCCAAAAAAAATACCCGGAAGGGCTTCATCCGTTCGGTTTTTGCTAAAAACGCTATATATAACGTTTTTAGCAAAAACCGAACGGATGAAGCCCTTCCGGGTATTTTTTTTGGACGAATCTTCGCGGGGGCCCTTAAAAATGCATTTTAAAAACATTGAACGGTTCGGATCGTCAAAATTTGGTCCGGAAACACACAAAAAGCCTAGGTCCGCATGGAATTTTCCCATAAGGGACCCTTATTGGAAGTTTATCCTATATATATATATATATATATATATTGATTTATAAAAATCTTAGTTCATTTTATGTAATTTGCATATCTACGAATATCGTATGTGTTCAAGTATGCGCGCACTCGAGAGTGTTTATGTACAATACCGATATGGTGAATATGTAGATGTAGTATCTACTATCTACTACTATACTTATAAAAATCTGAACAAATAAAAATCTGAACAATAAAACGTGTTTCCCATACTTTTGATTCCCAAAATACCCCTGCTAAAAATGGCAATTACATACAAACCGGAATTTTTAATTTCCCGAACTGGTGTGTAGTGTGTACCCAATTGGAGCATCTGTTTCTTAAAGGTTCAAACGTTCAACCGGTACAAATGGCCATGTTTCAAACCTTTGGTTCAAACGTTTAACCAGTACAAATGGCCCTGTTTCAAACCGTTTCGTACCCTTCCAGAAAGGTTCCTGGTAGCCTATAAATTTGGAACTTGAGACTGGGGCGCACATAATGCGTATGGACGTCGAACTTTGAAAAAAAAATATGGACAAAGTCTTTTGGCATTTTGTTCGATCCCCAGTTCGAATCGGGAACGCGATTGTCACCACTCTGTTTTTAAAATCCGGATGGTTTCCTGGAAAGAACAACATTACTGGAAACAAATCCAGTTCCGATTTCTGTGCAAAGTATGTGGAAAAAAGTGTGGGTGAGCATCAGAGGAAAGAGTATACAGTTACGCCCGATACAAATCAAAACTATACAAAAAGATAGATACATAGGAGTCAATCGGAGAATTTAAACAGGGGTGATGAAAAACAGAGCATAAACAGGGTTGGTGGGAAACAGAGCAAGCAAATCAGGCGGTCGGCGACTGAAAAGTTACTGGAAATTCCACTGGCGGTGAGTTCATATGCAGAGGAAATGAGCGGCGAAGAGTTATGGCGGACTGTGGACGCTTTTATTGCAAGGCAGCCGAAGTTTCATTTTCCTAATGGTAATCCAGTCGGTGGAATTTATTGTATTCTACCTTTCTTTGTTTTTTATTTTTGTTTGATACCTTCTTTTTTTTTTTTTTCCTTACCTCTTTTGTCGATCATCGATGGATTCCGGTGCATTGGGTCTTTGTTTTGCTGTGAATGTACTGATATGGAGTTTTTAGCGTCGGATTGTGGTGAGTTCAGGGATTAATAAAAATTGAAATGAGTGTACTTTTTCAATGAATGTAGTTGATTTATGGGAGTTTTTGGTTCCTACGATTTACTACGGCTCTTATTTTTTTTTTTTTTTTATTTTAACGAAGAGATCACCCTGTACAATATACAATTTGGTTAAGGAAAGCAACAGCCTCCAAATTAAGATTTTCGTAACGGTACACTATAGAATTTGTTTGTTATATTATGCTCTCTATTTTTTGGGGTAGTCACACAAACAGATATGGAAAACTCAGGGAAACAGAGTGGGTCTTTTTTTCTTTTTCTTTTTTTTTTTTTTTATCTCCTTCGGTCGATGGAATTATGGGGAGTTTTTAGCATCGGATTCCGGTGAGTTCTGGGATTAATAAATACTGAAATAGGTCTCCTTTTCCCAGTGAATGTAATTGAATTATGGGAGTTTTTGGTTCCAGATATACTGCGTCAGTTAAATGGATAGGAGCCAAGATAGACTCAAGGAAATGGTGGCCATTCCAAAAGAAGTTACTGTAATTTAGAGAACTTCTTTGAGCTGATTTTGGCCGGGTATTATCATTGCATTTTATTTATTTTATTTCTTTCGGTACACCCACACAAAAAAAAATAAAAATAAATAAATAATCACGCATTGTGCATTGTTTTCTTTGTCATCATATTTGGTTTAGGTATATAATTAATACCAAGGTTTTGGTGTAGCACAAATCATTCAACACAAGTTCAACGCAACGGTTTACATTTTAAGTTAGAGAAGCGTCCCTACAAAAAAATAATAAAAAAGAAGAATGAAGCATAGAAATTGGTAAGGAAAAACTCACTTTGTCAACTTTGACCTTTAATGTTCAATTCCATAGAATCATCCACGTGCATAGCACGTGCCAATTTACTAGTCTATATAAAAGTGTATACTTATTTATATGTTATCAAAAAAAAAAAAAGATTTAAAGAGGTTGCAGGAACATGATAAGGAGCAAGTGTGATAATGCAATAACTATTAGGCAGGAAATGGACGTCCCATGCTATTAAAGCCATGGCAGACTTCTGCCTCCTCTAGCTAGTTATATAGTCATAATATGTGAAAGGATAGAAGGAAGAAAAGAGAAAAAAAGAAAAAGAAAAAAAGGGAGAGGTGAACACAGAGTTTTAAAGGAGAAGAAGTTGTTCCGGAGAAGAGAAATCCCACCACCACTCGACGCCACCGTGTCCCACTCAAACTACTCCAATTTAGCTTAATCTGCAGGAGATAAGGTAGGTTTATCCTACCGAACCCTTTTACGTGTTTAAATTTTGTAATTATTTGAGTAATGAAGAAAACACCGTAGCTTGAAATGTCAAAAATGACGGACAAATCCAAAACCAATCGGCCGAGTAGCCTAATTTCTTCTCCACCGATATTTAAATTGATTTTGGTTACTCTGTGAGGACACCTCGGTCTTCCTAGTTCCTATTGGGCACTAGCATTTTGTTTAATTATTATTTTTGTTGTTGCTTGACTATTATCAAACAAAAAGCTAACGAGACTTTGTTCATTATTTATGATTTTAGAAACTTTGGACAAATGTTACATTTTGCATTTAAAATACGATTTGTGTGTTGTCCTTCATTTTCTTATGTTCAAATTGATTATTGGTTTGGTTTTGATACAGTGCTTATATTGCTATTAAAGTTGGTACATGATTGTAGATTGGACAATAGGATCACTTGGGTGGTTATGAAACATGAGAAATCAATTGTAAATGTTGATTAGTAATATGGGAAAAGGATTATGAGAAATGATGATGAGAAAAAGGGGTGAATGGGTTGGACCCTATTGTGAGGGTGACCTTTGTGGGCCCTGGAGGAGGAATGATTGGTTTGGATTCTGGATATTGAGATTTCGAAACCCTAGGTAAGGCACGGTGGTGATTGGCTCCTTAACGGTTTGGTTATAAGGGTGGAATTGTGCTTGCGTCACAACCCGGGGCAGCGTGCTTGCGTCACAACCCGGGGCAGCGTGCTTGTGTCACAACCCGGTGAAGTCTTGTTCATTCCTTGTGTGGTTGCGGATGGGAGATCCAAGTAACTAACTTTGCTCTTATCCGGGCCTTAATCTACAAGGGGGAGTCGAATCACACCAGTTGGCTTACGCTGGAGGTTACAGGGTAAGAAAGATTTCTGAGGATGGAATCTTAGTTATCACATAGGTTGGTGGATAGTAATAAAGTGAAGATTTTGATTACTTTTAACTTCTTGATTATTCATGCCAGCTTATGTGTATAAAATGAATATTATTGTTCCATCTGTCTTGTTCATTATCCATACTTATGTGCTAGATACGTGTGGGTTAAGTAGGTGTAGGATATATCTACTGAGCGTTTTATGCTCACGGTACTACGTACCCTGGTATTCGTACGCCAGGTATAAAAGACGGAGCAGAAGAGCCGTATCAAGTTGAAGAGGACGTTGTTCTATAAAGTGAACCAAACGAAGCTTGTATTTCCTTTTCGTAGATGCTCTGTTTATTTTCAAAAGCTTTAATTCGAAGTTGTAACTCTATGTTAGACCTCTTTATTCAAAATTTCAATTAGTTGTAATAAGACAAAATTTATGTTGTTAATCAATTTATGAGTTTTTATCAGATAAATTATTTATTAAAAATGTTTTAATAACGTTTCTGAAATCCGGGGCGTTACAATGACAAATTGTCAAACTGGGAAAGATAGATCATCAGAAGAGAGTGATGTGGAGTTGACCGTTAGTATTGGAGGGCAGTCAATGATCAAATCAGAGATAGGAGACGAATGTGGTGGTGGCTCCAACACTGCTGTGGGATCAAGTGCGTCAACAATTGATAACCAAAATAAGTGGCATTCCCAAAGTTTAAGCTTGAATAGAGTATAAGCCCCCTTTAGTGTGGTCACAAGCCTATTTGTATGATTTTAACTCCTTAACGAGGCATTGGTTTAATTTTGACACCTTTTATGTATGGAGAACAACTGCCGGACATTGCTTGTAAATGCATAAATTATATTTGCATAAGTTGCTGCATCAAATCATGCAACAACATTGTTCACTAGCCATGATTTGCCTTCACTTTTTCCCAGCTGAAACATCTTGTTCAGTAATTGAATAGGGATGGTTTGGACAAAGGCATGTTATCTCAAACAGAGAATAAAGGGGGGAAATTAGCCACCTTAACACTACTTGTGGAAGTCTGTTTGGCTTGGTATAAGGAAAATATATAAGGAAAAACTCCAGTCTGGAGTTGTGATACAACATTTTGATCAGTCAAACGATAATACTGCGGGTGATGATAATGACTGGCTTTAGATGTTTGAGAAATCTAGCAGCATGAAGCCAAATATAGTGAACTGAAAATCAAGCAATTCATTATAACTAAGGAGATTTGCACCCAAGGCGGGCTCATTATCCCTACATATTGCAAGATACCAGGTGCACAAACCATTCCAAAGTTGGAGGCTTCGGGTCATTGCCAAAGCACATACTCTCTTGGCCCAGATAAAGGGATGAAAAAGATATCCCTCTATACACAAATAGTCGTAATTCTGATCAAACCCAGCACTACTAATTCCAATCGACCTATGCAAATTTGTTCCACTTTTTAGATGCTACCAAACAGTCAAACCATTAAACGAAACATTATTTAACAACTCTACCCTTGAATCCACCCCCTTCCACCCCAATAAAGAAAATTCATCCAGGGAGAGAGGTGGTAATGCAAAGGAACCTAAAAGGAAAAGAAAGGGAGATAGGGGGGGATAAATGAAACAAAAGCAAAGCAAGAAGTCCCTCTCGTGCTCCAACCACATATAGCAACAGAGCACCTGCAGAAGTAAAACTGATTAAGAAAGTGTCTGCATGACGACACAGTAAACCATCCACTTAACTGATGATTGACAACAAAACATTAAAGATTAAAACTCTGCACTAAGAACGACGAGGGTCTTTTAGACAACGAGGGACTAACTGCTTCAAGGGCTCGAATAAACACAACAGCCTGGAAATCATTAGAAGATGCGAGAGAAATCAAAACGTCCCTTCATGTGTTACATACATAATTACACTTATATTCCTTCACGCTGACATTGAAAAATTTTATCTATATTCCTTCTAATTAAATTTACCAGTGGGTATAACCCAAAATTGTTGAATGCTCATATAAGAGCATCTCCAGTGGCATGCTATATATGTATTGCTAAATCTATATTATAGCATAAAACTTTAAATCCCCTTCTCCAATGGTGAGGTAAAACACATGCTATATATACCGATAGCCATGTGTTGTGCCCTATATAGCACAAGATATAGCTATAGTTATAATTTAGCATGCCCCATTTGGTGTATCTCTCTCATCATGGGACCCACAAATAGCAATTCAAATTGACATTTTTTTGAAAAAATCAAAGAAAAAGCATTTGCATCATTGGAGCAATGCTGCTATATTATGGCAATTTGAGACTATTCATTGCTAAAATTATAGCAATAGCTATCTAAATAGCAACTCTACCGTTGGAGATGCTCTAAAGAAACTAAAAGACATGGCTTTCAGTCAACCAAATGGTGACAATGTCTTCGACAACTGCTAGGCCTTTTCAAACACAAGATCCAAGCATTGTATACTCTGATTATGAGAGTAATCTAAGTATATACAAAACCACAACAAACCTAATCGTGCATAGGCATAAGCAATCTTCTCTTCCCTATTTCAAGCACCACCAAGTTTACACATTCTTAACAATATCAAAACTCAATATTTGATATGGTTAAACAAAATAATCAAGAAAAAGTACCTGTACAGGATTTAGACCCCAAAATGGGATTTTTAGCTGCTCTGGAGGACCCTCTGAGGATCAAGCTGCCCACTGCAATAACTGGAAGGAACAGCTGAGAGTTCTTGCCTTCCTCTCCACTCCTCACCAGGCTTCAGTGTTATCTGTTTTTCCACCGCAGCAGTCTCCACACACAACATATGCTTGTACTCATCATCTCCAAAATCCGCCATGGCCTTTGCCTTCTTATCCCAAGGATTCCATACCACTGCAGAGGAAAAAGTCATGTAATACCACAGTGCCTTAAGACAGATCTTATAAACTAAAAAACGAAATAAGTGAACTTCATGTAGTTCCAAAACACAACCAAGAGCAAGGTTCTAAAACTCGCTAGGCGCTCCCAGGGCGGCTGGGGACCTTCGAGCTTCCAGCCCGAATACTCGGAGAGTACTCGGCCTTCGAGAAATTACTCGGTTTTTTTTTTTTTTAATTTTTTATAATATATAGACATTGTAGACAATGTAGAGACATTGTAGATATGTGTTTATGGAACTTGGAAGTTACTGTTTAGGAAAAAATTGCCTGTGACCTGTGGCTGCATAAGTTGAAGTTACTGTTTACTGTTTAGGAAAAAATTACAAGTCAATAAATGAACATTTTAGTTTTAAAAAGTTAAAAAATAAAGTTAGAAACTAAATGACCCAACACCAAGTCATGAGCCAGTCAATAGTCAACACATACTTATGTGAGAAAAAAAAAAAAAAAAAACAGGAACTGAGGAACAGCTAGTCAGCTATAATAAACGACACTTGAGCTAGTCAACAGTCAACACAACACATACTTACGTGAGAAAAAAAAAAAGAAAAAGAGACAACATTAACAGCTATAAACGACACCTGTGCTAACAGTGCTATACTGGTATAAACACCTGTGATGTGTTTTATATACTGGTCTGTATTTTATATACTCGTGAGAGAGAGAGAGATACCAGACGAAGAGAGAGAGAAAGAGACGACGATAGCAGACGATCGCGAGGTGAGCAGACGACGATCGGAGTCCGGAGATGACTAGATGAGCAGACGACGATCGCGAGGTGACTGGTGAGTAGATCGAAGGAGGTGTGGCCTCAGTGGAGGACCAAATTTGATTTAGGTCAAGGTCAGTACTCGTAAGTTCTGTGTATAAAGGTGGTTCAAATACCACTTAGCCCCCTCAACTTTGTAAATTTTCTGTTTTCATCCCGATTTTTCCCGACTGGGTCCCAACTCGCTGAGTCAGCGATTCATCACGACCAACCGCCTCGCCGAGTAGTCGGTGACTAACGCCGACTTATTTCCGACTAGACCTTCCACCGACTAGGGTATAGTCGCCTCGGTTGGGTACCGAGGAGCGACTACTCGGCGAGTAGTCGGCCGAGTTATCCGACTTTTAGAACACTGACCAAGAGCATGCTTCCATTTTTAAGGTTATCATATACTCCAAATATTTAAATTCAATTTCAGCTGGTAAATCAATAAAACTCACAGGCTCAGTGGAAACATAAGAAAACAAGAGCTTGGCTGATAGAAAGCAATTTATAGAGAATGTACCAAACTACCAATTAATGGGCTGATAGTCTATAAGATGAAACAAATCTTCAATCCAACGGTACACAACCAGCAAACTAAAGTTCTATTACACGTACAGGCTACAACTGACTAGAAAGAACATGCACAAGGTCATTCTCACCAGCATCTGGAAGCCCATCCTTCCGAATAACAAATGTCCGTTTCTTCTCATGATCCAAAATTGCGATTTTTGTGGGTGTGCTGAGGTATATTTTGTCCACCTGCTCAGCATTGATAAGAGATCTTAAGATGGTAAACCATGTGCACAGAGGTAGGGAAGGAAGATTGATTTCCTAAACTTACTTCTGATTCGAAAGTTATTGCATCCCCTTGTTCAGTAAATCGCTCCTTATTCTGCAAGTTGTCAAGATAATCCAGTGTTTCCAATCCTTCGACTCGAACTTCACTGAACAGAGACAAATAAGCAAATGAAAGACAGTGCAAAGCTGCAGATCATATTCCGCCAAAAGTTGCTGAAAAATTATCTACGCTACACATTGCAACAGGAACCACGAACCTGTACCAGTATACTGCTGACTAATGGACATGGCATAGCATGCTTGAACTAAAACTAGATGAAATCATCCTTTAAATCAAGAACAGTGCAAAGCTGCAGATCATATTCCGCCAAAAGTTACTGAAAAATATCTAAGCTACACACTCCAAGGAACCACAAACCTTTACCAATACGCTGCTGACTAGTGGACAAGGCATATCATGCTTGAACTAAAACTATTAACAAAGAACCATCCATTAGTAGGAGTCTTGAAAATGGCCCATCCAAACTCTCACAAAAAAAAAATATCAACATTAAGGCCTAGTTTAATTTTGGACTAAGAGCCTTAAAAGCTCTATGTTGACCTTCCAAACAGTTGTCTTGTTTAAAAGGTATACAAACATGATTAATGGAGGAAAGAAAGGTCATAGGTAACACTTGTTCCCGCTTTAAGCACAGTGGTACGTTGGTCTTTAGTTTCAGATGGCCCAAGGGCTAAGCACATATCAAAGTTTATACATCTTCAACCAAAAGGTTATGAGCAAAAGCTTCGTTAAAGTAAAAAAACAAACAAAATCACATTCAACACACACCTGATGTCTGAAACAGAGAAATAGGTATGATACGCAAATGTGAAACTAAATGGTTTCCCATCAGTGCTGGTATTTCTGATGCGAGATGTCAACATCAAATCTCCTCCAGGTCCCAACGTTACCCTCAAACGAAACTCAAAGCTACAGGAAAACATATAAGGTTAAAAGGTAAAATTAATATCAAAACTAACCAAAAAAAAAGTACCGAGTTAAAAGCAACAACAGAAGCCTAAAAGCAGAAAACATAGCGAGCTAATAGTTCTATTTAGCGGATTTATCAAATAAAAATCCTGCTAAATTCCTCTACACTTTTGCTTATCCATTCAAAATAAGAGTTTTGGTCGTGATTCATTATGACGAAATTGGAAAAAATATGCTGATAGAAAGTAAATTCTTTCGACTAATGCATAAGAAAGTAGAGTTCCCAAACTGTACCTGTGAGGCCAGATCTTTAAATCTTCCTCAGAAGGCTTCAAAATCAAATCAATAAAAGCCTTACTGGAGGAAGTTGTTGGAAAAGGAGGTGGATCAGTATCAATGCTCCAAAACCTGTTCCTAGCAAATCCATGCGGCTCAAGGGGGCCATGATTCGAAAACTGCACAGATGGAGCAAGTTTCTTTGACCAGGGCAAACTTTACCAAAAGAAAATCATGAAGTGAAGGTTGAGAAGCCCATACTTGAGGAAAGCATATAGGAATGCCTCCACGAATCGGCTTTGGAGGCTTAAAAATAGCCTGCATAAGGGACAAAACCATCACTCCAAAATCTGGACGACTAACAATAGACATCACGTATTCTCTGCTAACTGCCACTTAATATCAAGAATAACATAGATGAAGCATGGCAGTGAGTTTTAACTGGCAACAAAGTCAACAAGAAAGATTCAAATACATATATGGAACCGAAAAATAAACTAGAAAAAATAAGTCCAGAACAGGCTCTGAGTCCCCGAAAATGTTGTTTTTGTTGTCTATGTCTATCAAGATTTCTCAATCAAAACCCAAGCAATGCGTGCCTTTCAACATAACCATACATACCAAGAATTATTACATAAATTGAAGTAAGCTAAAAAACCAACCCCGACTCCCCGTGAATCCACAAAATCGAAATTGAAGGCATACAAGATGGCAGGCATGATCATTTCTGTTGGTGACATCAAGTAGATAACAACAAAGTTTCATGCAAATGAAGATGGACTAGCAACAAGTGAGAGCAACAAAAAAAATTGCGAAGTAAGTTGTTTACATCATGCTACTTGAGAGCTTTGGTTCATAATATGAAGAGTATGATGAGACAAGGTTGTCCTTTCAAAGGAAGGATGTGGTTGATCCATGGGCTAAGGGTAAAAACAGATAGTATTGTAAGGATGCGAAGATCTACACAGAGAGGAATCGGGTCCAATGAGCCCAATAAATTTTTCCAAAGTTAAGGAGCTTATATCAACTTATTAAAGAACTGACATTTTTAATAAATAATCCTCTAAACTCGTTGAGAAGTTGAAGTTGCATCAACATTCAATGTTAAAAGGGCTAATCGTAAAGGCTAATACAATATCTATTCAAGTGACGTAGGACAGCTTAAGAAGACTTGGCCCAACGCAACCCAAGAGTGGATTTGAAGAGGGTTTTGCCGTTTTGCTGTGCCAGGCATCTAGGCTAAGGTTCAGTGTAGAGACTGCTTAGGTCAGAACAGTTCTCTAAACTGCAGATCCATATTCAGATTATTAGCACAACTGAGAAGCAGAAAAAGAAAAAGAAAAAAAGGGAAGATAATATATGGAAAGAGACACTGCAAAAGTTAAGCAAATTAACTCAAACCATCTGATAATTCAGCTCTCCAGTCTCCCAATACCAACTCTATTAAATGAATGAGACTACAACTAAATTATAAGATACGAACACCACCAATGAAGCCTTATCAAATTAAAAAGCAAAGCTTATTTGATAACTCACATTATAGACCAACTCAAACTCATGACAAGTTCAAAAACAATCTTGAGCCAAAGTAGATTGTAGACCCCTGAAGTATGACCACTACTAATTTCCAGCAAAAAAAAATAAGGAATAACCACTATATCTGAATTAGCCTTAATGCTTTAGAAATCGTTCATAACACTCGAACGAAAACTTTCTCAACCACCAACAACCAAAGTACTGCATGCGCCAAAGATTTAAAACCCATAGACACAGCTTCTTGTTAGCAATAACGTAAAAAGGTTCCCATATAATTTGCACAAATCATCATTGGTATCACTATTATACCTCTAAATTTTCCTACTTCAGCTAAGCAACTATTGGACTCAAAACTACCAATAACATTTTGTTTTAGCAAATATTTTTCTAGCCTATTCAGGAACCTACAATAATACATTGAGCATTCAAAGCCTCCTCTAACCAAATTAATAAAAAGGAATTCGTGGCTTCATTAAACTTCAATGAATCCATTATCTGCCTCAATATCTCCAATTTCTCACTTTCAAATCCTTAATTGCTTCAACATTCTCAGCACTGTGATTACTTAGGTAAGTTTGATTGGCTAAGGAAAATTAGCCCTCACCTGATGCAGATGGGGTTGCATGACAACACTTGGAGAGGCTTGACCGATGAGTGACGGAATCAGCCAGTGGTGGATTGATCCGCGGGTCCTATGGTTTGATGCTAAACAGCCGAAAGAACAAGGCCCATCTGTCTATTGACCTATAGGCACCAGTGATTTTCGGCCCAATTCCTTCATTTGGGCCTCTGAATCATCAAATTTGCCGCTTAACGAAATAATTGAACTGTTAATTACTTGGTCAATACAACACTGTTTTGACCTAGGTTTTGGGCAGTTATCATATTTTTTATTCTAGTTTCCAGATTTGAGCCTAACTCAAATCTTTCTGTTTTAGGTAATTTTTGTAATTTTATTTATTTTATGCTTGGATGGCAAGTGTTGCCTGGACGGCAAGTGTTTCCTCTTCCGATTATTTCCTAGGGCTTTCTTAGCCTATAAATTACTGATGTAAGCCCTAGGGCTAGACGGTTTTTGAATTGATAAAGTTTGAGTTTTATAGATAGTCTCTCTAAACTTCTAGTTCGTGATCGTCCTTGTTCATCTCTTTCCTATATGCTTCCCTGCATCATCACCCTAAAATTTGAGACCGCGAACATTCCCTATTCTGAATGCCATTTTGTGGGCCGTATCTCACATATATCTCACATATATACCAGTTTGTTGTCATACCGACCATGCACATTGGTGGACAAAAACTAGCTTTGTGTGCAAAAACTTTTGGTGAATATCACATTTAATGCAGGGGAAAAGAAATTTAAATTGATCATTCAGGACTTCTGTTCGGTATTTTTTGTCCCGCCGCTGAGTGAATTTGAAGCAAACAATCAAATGGAAATACCAGTTGAAATGTGCAGTACCTTACTGCTAACAAAAAGCAACTCCTCTCCATGATCATTCTTCCAAGATGTCACATGACCTCCATAAAGATACACCTGTGCAAAAAGATGGGTTTAGTGTAAATAACACAAGGCAAGGCAAACAAGCAAGGAGTAACACAAATTTCAATAAGAGTAACTCAAGCACAGAAGAAACAGAAAGTTGCGAAAAAAACTAACATTTTTTTTTTCCTAATACACTAAAAACAGCACTGATATAGCAAAAAGTGATAAATGTCCATGTAACAAACGTCAAAAGGAGGATATTATCAACAATGTATCTATGATTCTATATAACAAAATCAAAATGAAGATATTATCAAACAAAAGATAACCACCCACAAGTAAGCAGGTACAGTGCATAGTGTCTTCTATTGGACCCATCAAACAATCTAAACATGGATATCCAGAGAAATTATAACTAAGATGAACTTGGTCTACTCCAGTATTGGTAGAGAGTAATCAACAGATACCACATGATTGCCATTTGCCACAATATTTTCCCCTTCAACCTCTGAGAACTTCAATATGTTCCTTAACGGAGACAATGTCTTTCTCGGACAAGTAATTGGTAAACAAACAAGCACAGAAGGTCATATCCAACTGATAGCCTCCAATAATCTACAATGCTCGAAAGGGTAGATCAGTAGATGGAGTACATACGAAACCTCAATACCTCATACATAAACAATAATTTGTATGAAGTTGTTGGCTACTTGGCTTGCTTGCTTGCTTAAAACGCATTCCACACATGGCAGCGGGGACTGGAAGAACATATTGTCCTTTTACTAGCTTTTTTGGGCTTTCTTGTTTTCTTAGCCAACAAGCTCAACAATGCTAATAACATGAATAGCAATAAGCAAAAAACATTCCATGTGAACCAATGGCAGGCAAATAAAGAACTCTGCCACTACCGTTCTGCAACTAAAGACACGCTTGTTCCTCCATTGTCCTATTAAGTAAAATAGCAAATACTTTCACAACCTGAGCCATTTGATTAACTAAAGATGCTGAGTTAATCACTGGATAGCTATCCTAAAGAATTCTTCCTTGTTATCTCGAAAGCTATATTATTATATAAACCAAGCCAAACAGAGCCCAGTAGAGGGCATTCTGTTCCATAGTATACGAAAAACATAAATCGGATTGTGAAAACTCTAGTTCCTGATCAGCTAGGAACATGAGACTCGTGTGAAATATAGGTAAATCTACCAAGGCTACATGGTATTATGGTACCAGATATATCTTTTGAGGACACGAGGTTCAGGCTGAAGGATGTCCATGACCAGCCGGGTCGGGACGTTAGAGGTGGTATCAAAGCCTACACCAACCAGAAGTCAGGGGCAGATCAAGCGAGGAGATGTGCTCTAAGCCACACAATTCGTGTGCTCGGGTGAGTACGAGAGTGGGAGCAGGAAAGCGTCGATATTTAGAAGAACTACAATGCAGAGCATCTCTCAGAGCATTCATTATTTATTTATGTTTTCATGTATCATGCATAATATTTTAAAATATCACATATTTCGTTATAGATCACATACACATTACAAACTAAAAAATTATGGTACTCATAATTTAGGCACTCATTCAGAAAGAAATATAGCCATTCAGTCAATCAATAAAAAATTACAACCTATAGAGATAATAAAGAATATAACTTCTAATACAAGATATAATTTACTAAATTTTGATTCAGAAATAAATTCTTCATTATTACAATATATAAAAGGATAAAAGTAACCATACAACTTCTTTTTGTTATATATACAATGGAGTGTATACATAGATTTTTTATAAACAAGAAAAACCTCAACTTGTTTGTACAACTGACAACAGCACGCACAATTGGTTATAAAGTTTTGGAACAAAATGACAAGGTCTGTTGGTCAATACACTGCTGCTGCAATGATTATAATATTAGGCAGCTTGTCCACGCGCACAAGGGAGGGCAGATTCCCATTAACCACAATAGAACAGGGATGCAGCCTACAGATCGCGAGCTTGGCTTCCTCAATTCACGAATTCCATCCGAATTTTCAGCTGGTTAGTGAATTAGCGAGCTAGCGCGCAGTTCGAGGTGGGTATGCAACGAATTGCGACTAAGGACGTGCTTGGGTGGGCCCGACAAGGGACGAGCTTGAGGTGTTAGTCGTGCTTGGGCGGGGTCCTATACGAGACGAGCTTGACGTGCTTAAGCTACTACTTGTCTCACATCGGTTGGTGGGTGGAAGTTGTTGGACCATGGGGAGCAATGAGGTAGTTGCGATCTTAACTGGGGGAGATTGTGAAATCCCTAGTCCCACATCATATAGGAACATGAGACCCTTGTCGAATATAAGTAAATCCAACAAGGCTACATGGTAGTTGGTACATCTGAGATGTATCGTTTGAGGCCACATGGTTAGGACTTTGGAATACCGCCTCTAATGTCAATTCTAGTGTATCCCTTCCCTCATCTATAACCGCATCACTCGTCTAACTACCGTATCGATTGATCTACAATAAACATGTCCAAACCACTTATCTGTTTTCCCTCATCATATATCGGTGCTACCCCTACCATTCTGTGGACGCTCTCGTACCTAATTTACTTATATCTCAGTATCCTCATTACAGCTACACTCATCTTGCTCTCATGTTGTTTCTTAGTACCCTAACGCTACGTGTCTTAGAACATCGCATCCCTCATGGCAGTACAATAATCTTGTGGGTATCTTGCACTTTCATAACACTCCCGAAGCACTCCACCACTTGATCCATCCAATTTGAGTTCTGTGTTACATGATCCCCAATCTCTCCATCCTCACCAGCAATTTACTCAAGCAATGTTTTGAAAAACTAGACCGGTGAGCAGACCGGAAAAGGGACCGGGTAGACGGGTCACCGGTTCAACCATGGTCGAACTGGAATCAAACCATGATGACAAAATTATATCAAAAATATTTTTAAAAAGAACTAATTAAAAATTAAAATGTAGTAAAAGCATATATGCGTGAACAGATTACTGAAATGTAGATATATCACTTGTATTTTGGAAGTGAAAGTGGAGGAATTGAAATAAAAAAAACCATATTATGCACTTCCACTCATCCCATATCGGCTGGAATATGAAATGGAGATATTTCTAGACTCTATAAATCCTTCTCAAAGCCCAACAACGTTTGTGAGTGTTAAGTTGTGGGTGTAAATGTGTAATTAGGTTATATTTGTCTACTCTTACAATTAAGTAGTAGTTTAGGTTCATAGTGTAATTTGTCTCTTGTACTCTTGTATAAGTACTACGTAATGAGCACAGAACCCTAGTTTTTTACCTCTCAATAAAATTATCTGAGTTTACATGGTATCAGAGCTTAGATCCGTTACCTGTTGAGTTTTTTCCACGACGGCTGAGTTTTCTCACGTTAATCTTTGATCATCTGACATCGTTGGAGGTTTCTCACGTTGTCTCACTACCGTACGAAGAAACCCAACCCATCGTCAACCTACTGTATCATCTCGTTCACTCTTCGAGACCCAATCCATCGTCAATCCACTGATCGATCACTGATTACCCTCCGGAGAGTCTCGTCGGCCACCGTACAGTACTCGCCGACGTCCGGCGACCCTGAAGACTTCCGGCGAACACCTTGTAGGGCTTGAAATCGATTGGGTTCTTGTGATTTGTATCCGACGAACTCTGGTGACCACTAACGACAACAGTACGGTCATCGTACGGCTCTCTGCAGTGACTGGGTGATCTCTTTTACTTCGAAATTGACTGGGAGTGAAGTTTATAGCCTCCACTGTACTCGAAAGTAACTGGGTGTTCTGTTTTTTGGCTTCTACAGTATTCAACAGTGACTGTTTTTCTCATTCTTTGTTATTGTTGATCAGACCTTGCACTATTCATTATTTTTTCGAGGTATTCTCCGTTGAGTAGCTGTTTTTATCTATTGGGTATCTGGTTTTCCTCTTTTCAACATGTCTGAGGATTCAAAAATTACTGAGGCTGAAACATCTGGGGCTAAGGATGGCCAAGTCGAAAGAAAGTTGGAGAATGTTTCTTTGGATATTTGTCCCATCAAGTTGGATGGTACAAATTATTTGCTTTGGTCTCGCACCTTCACTTTGGCTATTGAAGCCAAGGAGATGTCAGAATTCATAGAGGGTCCTGTTATTCAACCTACAGAGGCCGTTGCCCTTAAGAAATTCAAGTCTCAAAGATCTTTGGTCATGACTTGGTTGTTTAACTCTATGAAAGCTGAAATTCGTCATAACTTTCTGCTCCTTGATACTCCACATAAGATTTGGACTACTGCAGCTCAAACCTATTCTCAGCAGGGTAATGATGCACAGTGTTTTGAGTTGCGAAAGCGACTCCGTAATTTAGATCAACACCATCGGTTTGTAGCCGAGTATTTTGAGGAGTTGAGCGGACTATGGCAGGAATTTGATTTTTATCAGGGATTTCAGGCTGTTTGTACTGAGGATGCTACTAATTGGTTGAAGAGGTTAGAGAAAGAGCGTATTTATGACTTTCTTGCTGGCCTTGACATGGAGTATGATCCAATTAGAGTACAGGTGCTGGGTCGTGTTCCGTTTCCGTCTCTGGGTGAAGCTTATGCTATTGTTCAGCAGGAGGAGAGTAGGAGAGGAGCTATGATGCATACTCCTATTTCTGACCGTTCTGCTTTGGTTGCCAGTCCGCAGGGTCAGTTTGGTTCTAGCAGAGGGTTTACTCCTATTTCACAGAGTGGTAAGTCA